>VWZF01006270.1:0-183475 GCA_013396755.1 Sclerurus mexicanus | reverse complement strand
GACACAGCTCCCGCACGGGCCGGGGGCCGGGAGCGCGGCCGCGAGAGGCACGGGGTTGCGCCGGCAGCGGGATCCGCAGGGCTGTGGGGTCTCCCCGCGGCTCCTCGGGGACAAGGACGGCGGCGTTTGCGGTGTACCNAAATACATAGCTTGGCTGGCATGAACCAACTCCATCTTATTCATGCACATATTAGGGAATCAGTCAAAATGTACTGATATATTTTGCAGATCACAACTAATGTAAGATGATTAAGGTCTCTGGTGTGCTTGTGTGGACAGGCAAACAAAAAATGGCAAAATTATATTCAGCATTTATTGTTTAGCATAACTAATTGATGCACAAACCATGATAGAAAATAGCTAGTAATACACACCAGGAATAAAGTCAGTGATTTAGACAAACAAAATAATATAAGACATCTGTGAGATACGTGAACACAGATATTCTGGTTGAGCTGTGGTTAGGCTCCTTACAGTGTGCTTACCCTCCTTTTAAAACATGCTTATGTCTGCACATTGCAACAGTTTCCCCCACCCCATCCCACCCCATATAGAGTATCCTTGCAGAGTTTTGATATGAACATTCTACACATTTACAACAATTAGTCAGACTGTTCAAACATCCTAATGGCGACCAAAAAACTGCTTCACTGACAGATAACACCCAATCATTAGAAAGAAAAGTAGGAATAATAGTAGTTGTGCTGTAAGGCTAGATCAAGCATGGTTTTATAGCTGTTTTTTTCAGTCTTTTACATAGCGCTGCATTTTGCAGCTAGTTCAGTAAGTGCAGATCCAATACCTTAATGGCTGTCTTGGTGGTTTGATAAAATGCTTGCCTAAGCAATGTACCTTTCTCTAATGGTATCTGGGTCTGTTCCACCTGGCACAATGCTTCAGTCCTCTCACAGCCTCACACATAAGCTGAGTCACTTGACTGAGTCCTGCCAAAGTTAGGCATGCTCATTCTTGGCAGGTCCTTATTTCTGATTTCATATATGGATTTCCTTTTTGCCTGTACTCCTCTCACTGCCATTTTGATCTTTCTCCAGCCCAAGTGGTTCAGTTCTGCCAGATTAAGCACCACACAAATCCCACTGACAGCAAACATGAATACCAAGAATACAGTCTTCTCAGTGGGTCTAGAGACATAGCACTCTACTTCTTTAATGCAAGGGTATCTGTCACATTCGTACATGGAAGGGACATTGAATCCATACAGAAAATACTGTCCCACTAAGAATCCAATCTCTAGGGCATTTCGAAAGACCACTTGGATGATATAAAATCGAGAAATGCCTTCTTGCCTCCTCATCTTTGACTTTGTAGTTCTGATAGCAGGATTGGGGATTTCCTTCACTTCTAAGCAGTCTGGTTCTGCCTCTTTGGTGGAGTTCTCAGTGTTCTGCAGCACCCCATTGACAATTGTGTTCTTGATTTTCTTACTGTCCTCACGCTTCATTGAATCCTGGTCCCTTTCCAAGGTAAGGAATACAGTGGAGTACCTCCGTTCCCTTTGTTTAGCAGACTGGTGAACAGAGTATGTTATGAAGCATAGGCTGGGAGTGCACACCATGATGATCTGGAACACCCAGTACCTTATGTGAGAAATGGGGAAAGCCTGGTCGTAACAAGCCTGGTTGCAGCCTGGCTGCAGAGTGTTACAGACAAACATCGTTTGCTCGTCATCGTACACCGTCTCCCCTACAATGGCCACAATGAGAATTCTGAAGATCACCACCACGGTCAGCAGGATCCTGCAACAGAGAAGCCCGTCAGTGCGCGCCGCCGCCCGCGGCCGNCACACGCACACGCACACGCACACGAACACACACGCACGGGCGCTCCAGGCACACCCCGCAAGAGCCCGGCCGAAGGGCACCCCACGGCCGGGAACCCCACGCGCCGCACGCCCCGACAGAAGGGGATCCCCCCCGTGCCCCCGCAGCTCTCCCGCAGCCCTTACCTCCCTATCATAGTAGAATGCTGCTGCACAGCAGCTTCCAGTAGCCTCTCTAGAATAGTCCATTCCCCCATCGCTGTTCATCCGGAGACAAAGACTTTGGCAAGCGGAGGGGATTTCTTCACTTCTGCTTTCCTTTTTTTTCACCCCTCCTATTTTTTTTTTTTTTCAGGGGGAGGGAAAACAAACAGAAGAACAGTCCCTCTCTACCGCCCGCAGTCCGGTGGCGGGAGTGCGGCTGGAGGCGGCAGCGCTGCCGAGGATTCCCGGCCCGGCTCTGCTCGGCTCGGCTCTGCTCGGCTCGGCTCGGCCACCGGCCCGGCCCGCTCGGCTCGTGGCGCGGAGCGGCGGGCGGACCGGCTGCGTGGAGGGAAGAAGGTTGGCTTTAATGTCTTGCTGCCTCTAATCTGCCTTTAAGTAGTCTCCGCTTGCGTCACTGACAGGTTGGTGGAGAGCAGCCAAAAGCAGAGCTTGGATTTTCTCATTTTTATTATTCCGGTGAATACAAACAAATAAATGCAATAAATATAAATGAAATAAATAAACGGCGGAGGAGGAGGAGGAGGAAGGAGGGCGGAGGAAGATCTGCCCCGGCAAGCACGAGGCTCATTGTGCAACCGAGTGCCTCCTTGCAGGAGCACCCCGGCCGGGCACCCGTGGCCCCCGCCCCGGCACACCCCGCGCTCCGCCCGGCAGCGCAGCCCCGCCAGCACCGGGCGCTGCCCTCGGCTGCTGCTCCGAAACGCTGCTCCATGGCAGGTGTGTCACACCGTGACCCCTCTAGCCACGGGCGCCTGGCAGGGGGGTCTCCAGGGGTTGGTGGGTTCTGCATCTCTCCCAGAGATCAAAACAGCAGTGTCATACAGCAGCAACCTTACCTGTTAGAACTGCTGACCCTTGGAAGATACTGGACTTAAAACTGCATCTTTTTTTTCCCCTGATTACAGTTATAAGAATCGCTACAGAGAAATGAAACTCACTTATAGCCATTTCAGAGAACTAGGAGGTTGAGACAGCATTTGTGCTAGGAAAGACACCAAACCTTCACAGAAAGCATCTCTAAACAGTATAAGAGAAAGGTATCTTGAATAAATCCCTGCATTACAATCAGTCCACATTTTATTCCCATAAACTGTGTTTAAAATAATTTTTTTCATTTTACAGGTACCCTTACAGACTGTATCCGAAACATCACCAAACATTTCCACACAAAACAATTACACCAATTAGAATTGAGATCTCTGGTGAAGAAGTGTAAAATGTATTCTGTATACTTACATAAAAATCAAGTAAAGCTTCATACTTGCTGTTCTTTTTTCTTAACTAATCTCATTAAAAAGCAACATAAGAAATGTTCTTGTCAGTCTTATCATAATACTGTTACTGCCAAACTCAGTAAAATCAGCCTTTCTAAAGCAGAATTGCATAGGCTATTGTAAACAGTTTAGTCCTTTTTCTTTTCTTTGAGGCTCTCTCATGAACCAATTCCATGTTCTATTAAAGATGTTGTTTTCTGAAAAGATGGGACCATGTTTCATCTGTGCAAGAGGGCATCTGAGTGCTTTAGATAAACCAAGGTTTGCTGTCTTTTCATTTGACTATGTAGGTGGTCTCTGTTTCACATAATATTGGGTCAGTTGCCTCACTGGATCTCCAAATCTTTGAATTAGGAAAGTAACAGACAAGAAAAGATCAGTGAATACCTCTACACAGAAATTGGTAGACTTTTCTTTTTTCCCAGTCAAGTGTCTGTGAAGAAGCATTCAATAATCTGGAGTGTATCTCTTTCACACTGTTAGGAATTACTGGGAAGACTGAATAATCACTTTTTTTCTTCAAAATATGACTGCATTCTTCTTGAAAGCTGGTTCTTACAATTCATGCATTTGCTTTTTGCATATAGTTTCTAAAACTTGTTGCTGCAGCAACACTAAACTTTTTTTTTTTTAAAGAAGAGTTTGTTTTACTTTGTCTTGGTTTAGTTTAAGAGGACTGTGGTATCTATCAAGTACTGTGACCACTGGGTGTCTCATATGGACCCAAAACATTTGTTTGGAAATGGATCTGAAAATGAGAGAAATCAAAACTTTAAGGGAAGCAGTAATTCATTTGTAGAAGGAGAGAGAGCAGAGAATATGCTAAGAAGCTAATGATGATAATCCTACTTAGCAAACCAAACAAAGAGGGAATGCCCGTGATTGAAGTTACTGAAGAGAAAAGATTTTAGTCCACAGACAAATAACAGAATTTCTACAAAATAAATCTGTTCCCTAGCACTGGCATAAAAAAACCATTTATCTGAACTTTTAAGATGAGTAAATGACAAGAAATTACATTCATATAAAACACTAGTCTATTAACAAACAGTTAGTGTTTGCTGTGTTACTGACAACCCAGCTGTGAAGACAAGGAGGTAAAATAATGTAAATGAATGCTACAAACATATAGACGTTATTAAATTGGTTTTGATTTAATTATGGTTTAATGATAAATATTTTCAGACCTTCTCTTATAGGAGGTGTATCTTTTTCTGAAATACCTGCCCTCTCCTTTCTGGACAGTAGCCTCATATGCCATTCCCCCAATCATATTCACACGCAGGACATGACCTTAGATTTGAAAAAATTTACAGAGCTTTAGACTTTGGTGAGTTTGTGAAAAAAATAATTTCACTGAGTGTCTCTTTCATTATGCCAACATTCACTTTAAGTGGCTAGAAAACTCAGAGGGGTTTGTTATATCTCAAACTTATGTGTACGATTTCTGAAGCTATGAATTTCTGTCCTTAATTTGAGGCCTGACTTGCTGTCAAAAAAAGAAGTAATCAGAACCAACATGGTATTTTCTGAGTGTTTAACACAAAAGTGAAGGGTGTATAAAGAATGTAATTAGCTGCATTTCAATTATCCACTACAGGTATATAGCAACCTGTGGATTTATCTAACAAATTAGCTAAATCAAAAAGTGCTCAAACTATGTACAGTCATGATTGTAAGACGTATACATAAGAGGATTTTCAGTTTCTAGAGGTTCTTCTTAGTTTTTACACCATTCCCCTAAATGCTTTGGCCTATGGTAAAGCCAGGATTTTCAGAGCAGCAGGCTGCCGAGGATGCTGTGCATATATATTGCACAGTGTTTAGTATTCAGATTAGAAAACTGTACCTACATTTCATTCCCAAGCATTCAGGTTTATGCAAGCTCTACATCTTCTGGCTTACAAAGAGCCATTTCCTAATGAAGCAGCAAATGAGAGAAACAACAGGGCCAAGCCTGTCTTGTTCAATATTTTTATCAGTTGCATACAAAGGAAACAAAATCAGCTTCCAATTCCACAGATAGGTTTTTGCGTGGTAGGGTGTATTTTTATTTCTCTCATTCTGCATTCGAAGAGTATTCCTGCACAATCAAAATTCAGTATAAACTCTTTCATTCCTAACAGGATCGCAAACAAGCTTTACAAAAAAGAAAATTCAGTCTGTACATGTTCAAAAATGCCATTTCTGTAATATTAATTTCTGATGAAATAATATAGACTAAGTTCATCTTGGATTAGATCTGAAGAACAAGACTGTATGTGTCCTCAGTTTGAAGCCAAACTGAGGTTAATCTGTCTATAAGAAGCTGTAGGCCAGATTCTCTCTAAGAAATCCAGCCCTTTTGCCCTGATCTGGCTTTGTAAAGGGTCTGGAGAGCAATCAAATCTCAGAGGCTCATTCCTCCAGTATGGAGCCGAACAGACAAGGAGGGGAGCTGACATATTTGGCTCATCTGTCAGACCCCCTGCAACCTGGACGTGGAGGACTCGACCTGGGCAGGATGAAGCAGCCACATGGCTACTGCCATATCTACTGTCACCCAGTGTGCTGAATAACAGTATTCCTCTGCTTCGTTGCTTTCTCTGATGAGGTTTACTGATGTAATAGCACAACACATCTTACATGAGCTTTCTCCACTTACTACCTCCTTTTAAAGTTATACATTCATTATAAATTTATTCAAAATATTTTATCTTAAATCTAATAAGGTGCTAGTACTATCCCAAAAATCTTCCTCCATGATCTTTTTTTGCAGTTGGTTGCAGTGGATCCATAATTGCAGCAAATGAATATATGTCATATTTGGATTCTAAAATTGCATGACAAATGGCTGTATTTCACTGTTACATTGCAAACCACTATTTCCATCAATTGTAGCAAAATGGAAGTAAAGAAAGAAAGAAAGATCTTTTAATTAAAAAAATACAGGCTATTAATAAAGAAAATAATGGATTTTTCTTTCAGAAGTTTTTGTGAAAAAATAATTTTTCCCTATATCTGCTTTGTGACTGCATTTTCTTACTAGGGTCACAAAAGAGAGATTTTTCAGCATTCCTTTCATAAAGCAGTAGAACTTTTTTTGGAAGACTTTTATGATAAAT
The DNA here is from genome assembly GCA_013396755.1 of Sclerurus mexicanus. Taxonomy (NCBI): domain Eukaryota; kingdom Metazoa; phylum Chordata; class Aves; order Passeriformes; family Furnariidae; genus Sclerurus; species Sclerurus mexicanus. Next base: position 177,092 of record VWZF01006270.1, on the reverse strand, counting down.
GTTTCATTTCTGATAGTATTTGGTGTAGTCCACGAAACCTAAGTCATTAGCTACTAAACTGAAAATGCCTTTTTAAGACCTCTCATAGCCATCTGCTATGCTCTGTTTTCATTTGATGCCATGTGTGTATTAATGAAATGATTGCATCAGATTAAATCTTTTATTCATAAAATCATCTAGGTCATCTGCTTCTACCTACACTTTCTCTCTCATTAAAATGAGCACTTATGTGTACGTTCTCTCCCCACTGTATGAGTACAGTTGTAGCTGCAGTTAACTGTTGTATGTAGATCTTAATAAGAAATCCCTCTCTGTGTCTTTTTTTTCAAATTAAATTCCCTCAAAAGACAACTTTAGTGTATCACAACACAGAAAGTGTATTTTTTCTGCAGTTTGAAATGCAATTACTTCCCATAAGGAGATAAACCAACATTGCAAGAACCTGCATTTTGGTGCCAAGAAATAGGTAGCACACTCTTTCCATCTGGTCAACAGTGCTTGTGTCAAAGCTGTCAAAAGAAAGGCAAGCACTTGTGGTCCATGTTGTGAGGATGGAATACAAGCCTGCATTTATACACTTCATGCTTGAGAGTAGGAAGGTGTTGAATGCACAGAATTCAGGACTTTCTGTAATGCATAAACAGACAAAACACACCCTAATAATCAAATTAAGACTCTATTATGCATCAAAGGTCCATATGTACAAAGGAAGATTGCTATAAATGGAACGTTATTCAGGGAAACAATGAATATAATCAGTAAAGAAGGAACAAGTCCATGAATAGTCATGAGCTTTTAAAGTGAGGTCTCATAAGTCATGTTGAATTTCCATAACTATTCCTGCAAAGTGGGGGCTTGTCTAAGAAATATTCATGAGGAGGGCAGGTATTAAGTAAATATTCCACAATCTTCTGAACTAAGGGAATTTAAAGTATCTAAATGTAATTGCTTTAACTAGAAACAAATTTTTAGTATCATACTTTTCTAGTTACAGAACATTTTATCACTTGACTGAAAAAATTGCCCAAGTTTTATTGGGACTTTATGTCAGCTGTCCACAAGGATCTTCTTATGCACAAATTAATAGCTCAAATCAATTTCTTAGGAAACAAGTTGGACCTGTATACTGAATTACAATTGCTTATACTTCTGTCATATATACAGCTCCTAATGCAGCAGGATTTGCATTTCTTGCAAACTCCTGAGAGTAAACTGAGATTTACCTGCAGATAGGCTCTAGACAGAGAAAAGAAAATTTCACTGAATCAAATCCTTATGAATTGACAGGCTCTGGAAAGAAACACAAAAGAAGTAAAATATTCCAGTGGCCAGATCACCTGTTGCCAGTCTCTGATTTTTCCTTCTGACTTTCATCAATTTCAAAGGAGCATTCACATTGTGCTAAAACATCCATTAACGCAGCTTCCTAGACTATGATGGCTTAAGTGTAAATTTGTGAACAAATCTTATGTGGATTCCCATTACAGTCTGCTTTAAGGGTCTATATTCACTAAAAAGCCTTTCAAAAATACATTTGACATGAAAGAGTATGAAGGATTCCCGTATAATCAGATTTGGAACACATTGTTAGGATGAAAATAAATATGTACATTCTAATATAATAATTAATTCAATATGGCAGTGAGAACGATCTTTCACTGTTGTTCACTGTTATTCCTAGAGTCTATTCTTTCAAAGATACATATTACAAAATAAATGTAGCCCTTTAAAACTGATTAGGCCATTTTGGTAAAATACCAGCCAATTATACAGCCCCTATGCCAGAACAATACACAATATTGTGAGACTCAGTTTGGCAAACCTTATTTTTCTCTTTTCCTTACAAATCAATAGGAGTTACAAATTGTCATCAGAAGAAACATGAATTTAATTATAATAATACCTCTAAAAAAGTTGTAATTTATATCATAATATCTCCATCCCACGGTAGTAAATTTTCATTATGCTAATGGGAATTCCCACTGGCTTTAGTTGAGCCAGAATTTAAAAGCATTGAAAATCTTATTTACACCAGAACACACTTTAAAATTTCTAATGGCAGAGTATGAATTACGAGAAGTTAGTGAGTGCTTCAGAATACCCAGAACAGGAAAAAAAAAAAAATAAGAACAAATAATAAGAAAACAGTCCTCTGTATTGGGACTCTCAGCAGCATTTCGATGTTTCTCCTATTCCATACCAAAAAAAAAAAAAAGAAAAAATATGAGAAATCATGCTACAGTATTTCAGTAGGAATGCATTACATCAAGCATTTCTCAGACCTACTGCTTAGCTTTGCCTTGTCTACATTTGTCTTCATACAAAAGCTGAATCTCTGTACTCCCAGCTGCTTTCAGTTCAATGATGTGATTTACAGCAGAGCTCTTTTCCTTTGTTTTGATTGTTACACCACCATATGTCTTCAGTATTCATGGTGCCCCTCACTCTTGTCCTCTCCCTCCCCATTTCACCAGTCACAGAAGGGAATTCACATTACATTAAAGCTTCCCCTCAGAGGCCAGGCTGAAACAATCCCTTGAAATAACTAGGGCAGTCAAGGGATTGGTTTGAAAGTAAACTATGTCAGTGAACGGCAGTGAAAAGCAGGAGCTCAGTAAGAAGGTTTTTATCATTCTGTCATTCAAAGATTCTACAGTTGCAATAAGAATTTGTGAGATATATTTTATATTCCTTCCATTACGTATATATAAGGTCTAAATGCTTACAACCCATACACATGGGTGCGCAAATGTGTGTACTTAGGCATGTGTGTCCTGACTGGCAAGTCTCATGTGGCGAGTTGCAGAAGCTTTTGGTGGACAAGGTGGATCAAGGCAGGTTGCTGAGCTGAAAGCCATACAGCTGGTTTTAGATACACTGAATGAGAGAAATGGCCAGATCTCTACCACTACACTGACTCGTGGATGTTGGCAGATGCTCTAGGGGGGTGGCTGCACCAATGGAAAAAGACTAATTGGCAGCACAGAGGTAAACCCATCTGGGCTGCTGAATTGTGGCAAGACATCACTGCCCGGGTAGAGAAGTTGGATGTCAAAGTGCATCATGTAGATGCACATGTACCCAAGGGTTGGGCTACTGAAGAATATTGGAAAAACAGACAAGTGGATTGAGCTGCCAAGATTAAAGAGTCTCAGGTGGATCTGGACTGGCAACATAAGGTTGAATTATTTCTGGCTTGGTGAGTCCATGACACCTTAGGTCACCAGAGAAGAGATGCAACATACAGATGGGCTTGTGATCAAGAGGTGGATTTACCCATGGACACTATCTCCCAGGTTATCTATAACTTTGACACATGCACTGAAATCAAGCAGACTAATCAGGTAAAGCCCCTGTGGTATGATGGGTGATAGTCAAAATATAAATATTGGGAAACCTGGCAGAGTGATTACATCACACTCCCACAAACCCACCAAGGCAAATGCTACCTGCTGACAATGGTGAAAACAACCACTGGATGGCTGGAGACATACCCTGTGCCCCATGCCATGGCTCAGAACCCCATCCTGGGCAAGTCCCATGGCAACCTGGCACCCCAGAGAGAATTATCGGAGAACAAAACCAATTTCAAAAATAGTTTCATAGACACCTGGGTCAGAAAACACGGTATTGAGTGGGTATATCATATTCCCTATCATGCACCAGTCACTGGAAAGACAGAATGGTACAATGGACTGTTAAAAGACACACTGAAAGTGGTGGAATCAAACATCATGATCTACATTTAGCAAAGGCCACCTCATTAGTTAACGCTAGAGGCTTCACCAATCGAGCTGGCCCTGCCCAGTCAAAACATCCATATACCATATAAGAGGATAAAGTATCCATGGTGCATATGAGGAATGTCTTAGGGAAGACAGTTTGGATTAGTCCTGCCTCAAAGCAAACCCATCTGTGGGTTTGTTTTTGTTCAAGGACCTGGGTGCACTCGATGGGTAATGCAGAGGGACAGGAAAACACAATGTATACCTCAAGGGGACTTGATTTTTGGGTGGGAGCAGTCTGTAATGTTGAATTGTATAATATTGATTGATGAGTGGCACTGACACTGTATGCCACAACTACCATGAACAATGAAGATGGACTGCTCCAGATACACCAGTCGTGAGCTCCTGATGCAGTTTGCAACCACCCAACAACACACCAGCCCTCCTAGAAGACATCTAGGATGGATAGAACACAAAGTTATGGACTCAGTGAACTCAGCAGACATCCTGGAGGGATGGCCACTGACTATGGAAAAGATATTCATATATATTTGTGTACATGTATATATATGTATGTATATAGTTGAAGGTGTAGGATCTGGGCATGACGTAGATGGCACAGAATAGGGGGTGGATAATGTCCTGGCTTCAGCCACAAAAGGGTTAATTTTTGCAGTAGCCAGGAGGGGGCATGGCTAGGAGCTGGTGGTTATTCTATACCACTTCACATCATTGCTGAGGGTAGGGTGAAGGGAGTTTCTTCTGAGGAGAAGAGGTCCCTTTTGGTCGAGTAAGAGTGGTAAAGGAAGGTGGTCGGGTAATGCCAGTTTGGAGTCAGAGGGAGTGGTAACCGTAGTGTGGTGCAGGGAATGGTTGAGTACCATTTACTCTTGCGGGAGGGGCAGGGTTTCTGCAATGAGCAACATCTCCTTTCTTGTGCCCTCTGTCATTAATATTGTTGCTGTTACTGTTTGTTTTCTTATCTCATTGCTGTTTGCAGTAAATTTTTCTTAACTCAATCCATGATCTTTACCTTTTGTGCCTCCAATTCTCCTCTCCATCCTACCATAAAAAAGGGGGAAAGGGCAGTGAGAAGTGCATGCCTTGGAGTGGTTTCAGTGGGAAGACTAACTTGGAGAATACCTAAATTAGAGAATTCCTAAACTATGACAATGTGTTTTATAATTAAAGTCTATTTGCATGACAGAGAGAAAAAAGAAATATGAAAAACTATTTAGTAGAGAATTTCATGGGAACTCCTGTTCTCTAAGAATCATCTTCTATAAGGTTATTGAGGTGATTTAAATGAAGGAAATATAAATGGGGAAAATACATTTAAATTCCACAAGATTTTAAATTTTGTCCCAGGTAAGAACCTAGGTAAAATATATTAAACTTCAGCTTTTCAGCGACATCAGTACATGTGGCCCAAGAACATACAGTCATGGGTGTGACAGAACAACTTGACATGTTTTGTGGAATTCATGAAATATCTTCAAATAAATTTAAGTTTTATAAATCAATAGCATCATTTTTTTAGTCTAGAAACTTTAATCTAGTCTACAGATCTCCACAGTGTTCCTGGAAGTTACTGATTTATAGACCCAGAACAGTTTCCCAGGCCAAGCCCAATCATGCACATCCGAAATTTCACAGGTGATGATTCAAACTGGCATTTTTGTGAGTCCCACAACTGTTACTAACAAACAGCATCTGCTCGGTGCTGGGCAATATGCTTTGTTTTCATAACACTATTAGTTAGTCTTTCCTAAAGAAAAGGATTTCCAGGATGAGCAGTTCATTAAATTTTTGTAATGTTTCCATTTCAAAATGGGGCAAAATCAAATGCAGAACATCAATTTCTTTTGTGCCACAGAAAATTGAAATGGTTAGCTATAAATTTTGCAAAAATTTTTCATGTTCTGAAATATTCAATTCATAACTTTATTTCCAGAATTTATTAGAGATGGTTTACTTTCAACTATACTGCAGGAATTTGTGATGCAACAAGAGAAAAAGATAAATTCAATCATCCATAAACATTGTAGGATAGTTGGAAATGTGCGTGATATTTCTGTATTTTTAGGAGAAAGATAAATCAGCACTATGTGTAGTGTTGTTATGGTACTGGAAGTTACAGTTTATGTTTCTAGATAAAGGTGAAACCCACGTAATTTCTGCATAGGTCAGAGTTGCTCAAGGGCTGCATTGATTAATGCACATCTTATGCAAATCTGTCCTCATTTTAATCAGATATTTACTTGGCATTTTAGATACAGAAATTTTGCTTTGTAGTGTTTGTAACCTCTTTCGTGCTTTCCTATAGGTCAGTGAGGATTGTTTTTCTATGATAAACTTAACTAAACTATCAGTGATTTAGAGAAAAAAAAAAATTGTCATGTTACCTTGCTCCATGATTTCATTAATCTAAAGTTGTGTCTGTCCTATGAGTGGGAAAGAGCATGGAAAGATGTACCTTCCATTACCCTATCCACACCTTCTTTACAACATTCCCAGGAGCTGTGGGCCTGATGTGGGCAGGCTGGTTCATACCATCAGTGGCACCAAGCAGCTATTTGAGTCATCCCTTTTTCACTAGTGCTTGCCCAGCTCTACATCTTGCTGAAGATCAAGGGAAACTGAAAGGCTCCATTACCCTCCTCTTGTGAGGCTGAACACCTAAAACAGAGCCTGAACCTGCCATTTAAAGTGTTTGTCCGTTGAACTTCAAAGGCTGCAACAGAGTGTGAACAATATTACATATTTCATTTACTTGCAAACAGGTAAATATTTTATCTGTAGTTTTTTACCAAATATTATCTTTTATCACTTACTAAGATGTATTGAAAATACTACATCAGGTTTTACTTATGTTTTCAGGGTGGGGGGGAGGGCAGGTTTTGAAGCATCTCTTACATATGTATGTGTCTGTATCTGCCAGGAACATCATAATAATAAAAAAAAAAAAAGCATCACTTAATTTTCTTCCATCACCCGTTGCAGAATACTTCCATTTTCACATAAATTCTTCATGATAAACTCACTCAGTCTGTATTCAAATCTGTATGGAGGTCAAACCTGCTGACACAGAACAGTAACCCTCCCTTTCCCCATCCTGATTTACTGTAAATTTCCTTCTTCAGCATGGAAACATGATGAAACACATTCTTCCTGATGAAAACTTCTAAGAACGAATTTGTGGAGGACTTGTCTCATCCCAGAGGTTTTGCTTTGCCTAAAAAGAACAGAGTGGTTACACCAAATCAAAAAGCCAGAAGGACCAGGGCTTCTGCACTTTAGATTCAGTAAAGATTTTGGATACTTAAAATAGATGAAAATTACCAGCATTTCCAGATGGGAGTTTCAGGGCATCAGGTTGAGATGCAGCTTCCCAGTGTTTTCTGAAAACCAAACCTCTCTGATCTTGAGAAATAAAAATCAGTCAATTTTCAGCCCTAGTTTCACTGTATAAGCATATCCATCCTACAGTTTTAGTGTAAAAAAACTGACAAGGAGATTCAAATATTTGCTGATAAGCACTTAACGGCTTGATCTGTTTAAAAAAATATTTCAATCAGTAGTCAAAAAAGTATGCCAAAAAACATGGATAAATTATTGATCTGATTTGTTCCATTAGTGTTTTTTGATACATTTCATTATTTCATGTATTTCCTTGGAGTGAAGGATCAGCCTTGGGACAGAAACTGTATGATAAAGAGAAAAGGCTTGCAGGAAGGCTAGTGCAGTGGGGGAAGAGAGAAAAATGACAGTCAAACCCATAGGATTTGTATTTGTGAAGCATATTAAGTTTAATTACACCAACAAGTTATCAAAGTCCAATGTCATGCTACCTGAAATGTCAGTGCAAACTGCTCCATGGGCTTGAAGGCACTATGCACCGCAAAAATAAATGTGTGAAATCCAAATATGACTGCCACAAAGGCAAACAAGGCGTGAGAGAAAACATGAGCTCAAAGATAGATCAATTAATACAAAGAACACCAACTAGACAGGTGTATGAGTCATACACACGGTGTGGGCACAACTCCTGTTGAAAGGAAAATACGCTTAATACAGCATATTTCACTCTGAAGGCCAACAAGACAAACTAAATTGGGTGGCAAGCCTCCTACCTGCACCATGATCATAGAAACATCCTCAAACAGGGAGCAGAGCCTGAGCTTCTGCTTTTATAATGTCTCTCTTGTGATTAGCCCTTATCAATAATGTGGGTTTTTTCAGTTTTTAAGAAGATTGGGGTGGCGAAAATGTATAATGTAAAGTAAGACGTAGGTTTGGCATCATAATAAGAACTATGCTTTCTTTTCACTGGAAGAGTTGATCAGACAAATACATTACATGAATATATAAAAATAATTAAAGATTTTTAATTGGTCTTTTCTGTGGCAGCAGGAAAAAGTCTTTCTAGAACTAGGAAGTACCAACATACTTGCACCACAGGGCAATAATGATTACCTATCACAGCTGCCTCTGGAACAAATCAAGTGCAATACTAAAATGGCTATGATTATCTTGTTAAATTATTTTTATTTCTAATTAAGTGAATGTGCAAATAAGAAAACCACATCCCAATATACACAGGAAAGTTAAAGTAGTACATGATCCAAATTCTAAGTGGTCTTCTGTGACTGGTTATTTTTGCATGCTTACTTAGGAGAACGCAAAAATGTTTCTTATGTTTGATATTTATTATGAAAATTATTTTCTCAGAAGTCAGAAAGTATATTCAGAGGTATACATCTGCTTTTAACACATAAATTTCCAGCCTTTTATTGGTAATATGTATTTGGTTTGTATGGAGCACATATATGGGGTTTGCAGGACAAGGTTTTGGTAGTGGGGTGCTACAGGGGTGGCTTCTGTGAGAAGCAGCCAGAAGCTTTCCCCATGTCACGCAGAGCCCATGCCAGCCAGCTCCAGGGCAGACCCTCCACCAAGGCTGAGCTCATCAGTGATGGTGGTAGCACCTCTGGGATAACACAGCTAAGAAAGGGGAAAAAACCCTCTAAAACAGCAGCAGGAAGGGAAAATGACAATATGTGAGCAACAACTCTGCAGAGACCAAGGCCAGTGAAGAAGGAGGTGGAAGAGGTATTTCAAATGCCAGAGCAGAGATTTTCCCTGCAGGCCATAATGAGGAAGGCTGTTCCCCTCCAGCACGTGGGAAGGACACCACGTTGGAGTAGGGGAAGAGTCTGAGAAGCCCTTCCCCTGAAGAGGAAGGAGTGGCAGAAACAATGTGACTGCAGAACTCATTCCCCATCCCCCTGTACATCTGGGGGAAACTGTTTTTAAGATTCTGTTTTATTTCTCATTACCTGACTCAGATTCAACTGGTAATACATTAAGGTTTTTTTCCCCCAAGTTGAGACTGTTTTGCCCATGACAGTAACTGGTGAGTGTTTTCTCCCAGTCCTTATCTTGACCCACAAACTTCTTGTTATTTTTTCTCTCCTTTGTCCAGTTGGGAGGGCAGTGATAGGGCAGCTTTGGTGGGCATCTGTCATCCAGTCAGGGTCAAACCACCACAAATTCAAAAGTTGCACAGACCATCACTTAAGTTAACTCTCAGTACCTGCAGCGGGTTGCACTAGAATCTAAATCAAGACACATGGTTTAAAAAAATCCACACAAAGTGCCCTTTCGCAAAGACAAACTCAGGGCTACAAACTCTCCACTTGATTCTTTTTAGCTGCTGTACTCAGTGGTTACTTAGATGCATGCACTGGAGATTTGCAGCATGGGAAGAAAAAAAAATCAGTTCTGGAAAATAGCCACACCTTGACAGCTTTACTCATATCATTGGCTTCAAAACAAGAGTAGTATTTAGATTTATCTGACCTGAGAATTTGGCACTTCTTTTTTTCAATGGACCTAAGAATATAGTGCAGCTTTTTGTTCTGTGTTTAAGTTATATCTGAAGCTCTTCCAAAATAATACTCACTGAAGCAAAATACATTCCACTCTAACATATGTTTAAAAGGTCAATTTATTTATGCTTTGTGTGAATTTTAAATTGTTATAGAAATTACTGAAGTTGGATACAGGGCCCTCTTTCTCTAGTTTACTTCCCTCCTTTGCCTTCACCAGCCAAACTGTGTTTGTGGAAAGACCAGGGAATTTGGGAGAGGGTGAAAAAGGAATGTGAAGAGTTCATGTTATGGACTGACAGCAGGACTGACTTGTGACATACAGGTTTTGTTGATAGCACAGGAATTTCATTATATACTCTTCAGTGCCATCTGCTGTAAACAGTTGCACTTAAAACCTTAAGAGATAAACAAATAGTCAGTCTCAATAGCTCCATGGCAGGGAAATTATATAACTCTAGGATTAGGTCTGTCCTACAAGATAGAATTCTGTTAAGGAATTATTGTCACTTCACTGCGAAAGATGAAGAACTTGGCCACAACTATGAACACATCTTTCATCTTTTTGCCTCACTTTCTTTAGCCATAGCAAAACACCCTTTACACAATTTATACCTGTGAGAATTGTTGCTTTAGCACCACAGGTCCTCCTCCAGTCAAGCAGAGACAGAACAGCACCTGGGGTACGATGTGAGAGCAGCTGTCCGTTTCCCTTGTGAACTGGGGGAAGAGAAGTCAAGAAACAATATTTCCCAAGGTACAAATGGGATTTGGATGCCTAGACTTCAAACCCCCAAACCTGTAAGACAATGGCAAATCTCCTCTACCCCTAACCATTAAAGTTGCTTTTTAGGTGAAGAAATATAGCTCGACTATGCATTGTGTTATCTTAACATATTTTCTGCAGTTATTGCAAAGAAAACAATGATGATTTTCCTGTGTTTCTTAGAGCAAGTGTACAACGTGTTTCGTTATATCCATTCTTTTCTTTAGGATTTAGACAGTGCTCAAGAGCTCAGAGTCCTAGAGAAAAAATTTGTTTTGAAAAGTCATTTTTTCCAACAAGAATTTCATAGTGAGTTGTTTTTCACAAATTACATGACATATATTCCAACAGAACATTTTTTAAACTTCATGTGCTGGACAGACTACAATTTGTCCATGTGAATGATATGTCATAGAATCATAGAATCATAATGGTTGGAAAAGACCTCCAAGATGATCAGGTTCAAACTTTGTCTGAATACCATCACGCCCAATAAACCATGGCACAAAGTACTACTCCATGATCTGTTTTTAATCAGCTTTAGGACACTTACATTTTGATGGCGATTCCATTGCTCTGGAGCCTACAGACACATGATGGAAATTTTCCTATACAAAAGACCTTTTGGTCTAAATAGTCAAGATAAAGAACAACATAACAAATATTTTTTGCTTTTTCATACTGAGGAATTAGAGCCAGTAGCACCTGCGATGCATTTCCAGAATGCAGAGCACTGTAGGTTTAGCAAAGCACTGCCAGAAATTTGTTGGGGTTTGAATAGCAGTATTTATCTGTTCTGTGGTATTTGTGGCATTCTCTATACTTAGATTGGCAAATGCCACAAATTCCATGATAAATTTAAACACTGTGAGTGATAAATGTCAAGCTTTTAATAGCACCCACTGTCCCTCTGTCACCACATGACCCTATTTGGAGATTGCACAATCACTATCTCTGTATCATTACATACAAGAAATAGTCTTTACAGCATTTTCAATGGTAATGTATTTGCTTTGTGCAATAAATATGGACAGAATGGGCAGTGGAAGCCTTTATATGTCTCTTTGAGATAGAAGAGCCTGCAGGATACTATTCCTCATGATTTTATATGCTTTTTATTTACTAAAATAAGGTCAAAAGGTAGTTTCCTATTTCTGTTAGGTGCTAGTACAATGGGCAGAATTCATGGTCTCAGTTGAAATGAAAGGGCAGAAAAAATTTGATCACAACAGTTGACATTACGTTTGATCAGGAAAAGTCTACAAAACTATTGATACAATCATCAAAATACAGAATGTGACACCAGACATTGTAAACTTTTTTTTTTGGGCACTTTTTAAACTTTCCACGGTATGTGATGTATTCAGGCTATGTCTGAAAACCATACCTCTGTGGCATCTTTTGACTGTATGTTAAAAGGACTTGAGTTCTGTTCTCAAAATTCCAGTGTTCTGAGGTTTTCCTCTGAGCACAAAACTAAATCAGGAATTAACTTCTGTCTTAGGAACAGGGCTACAAAAAAATGCACAGTTTTGTCTTAGTCACATATCTCTATGATGTTTCTGACCAGAAGTATTTTCCCTTCCAACTTCAACTATGTTAATTCTCTAGGGGGGACTATTCATTTGCTGTGTGGTACAGACATAGTTTCTGAAACTTCTTACAAAGTCAGGGATGCTCTTCCATTACAAAGCTAAAGAGAATGCTTAGGGAAAATATTTGTATGCATATGTATGCACACATATGTGTAAAGGTATTTCTGTGTATATGTATATATACACATATGTTATTATAGTAAACACTTTAGAGAAACCAGAAACAAATGCAAGAGAAAATATCACCAGCAATAGCATAATAACTCATTTTCCTATGTACCATGAAGATATCAGTTCCATGTAAATATCTTTCAAAGTCCATTTTACTTAGCTGCCAAAATATACTGGCAAAAGATCAAAAGCTACCGCATTACTGTGGTTTGTCTGGTTGCCATACAGAACTGAGCTGCACAAGAGAGCTTGAATTCAATTAAAAATAAATCTGAAATTATTTCCACACCAGTAAGACTAATAAGGCCTGAGATAATTTTTGCAAATGTGCATCACATATTAAAGGTTTTGTCACATGATAAAGATTCTGATTTTTACAATAGCTTACACTACAAGTTATAAGTATATCTGGGCATTTTGCAGTATCTCACGTTGCATTGTTACATTTCGTAAGCCATACATTGAATACTTCCTATATATTCATCTCTGCAAATGCATATGGCTTTTGAAACATGGATCAAAGAAATCATTAAATGTTTGTGATAAAACCACAGATGGTACTTTTCACAACTCACATTTGTACATATACAAACAGGCTGTCTGCTTTGAGTCCAGTGTTTTAATTACGAATGAAACAGTATGGTAATGAGCTTGAATTCACAACCAAGGCTGAATTAGTAACTCAAATGTTAATGATATTAATTTCAATAATCAGTTACTCAAATTGTCAAATTAAAACACTAGATAACGAAGTCAGAAGTTTAGCACAAGAAAGGTGTTTTCTCTTTAACCTGTAATAGAAGACTGAGAAGATGATTATTTTAATCCTTTACCCAAAGTAAAGCTACAGACACAGAGTAGCCTTGATTTAACTGGTGGAAAACAATATTCTCCTGTAGGTGGTGTTTCTTGACAAGGAAGGAACACTAATTTTAGATTCTAAATTCAAGACATAATTCATACTAAAGAAGTAAAGTGGGTTTTTTCTTGCAATTTGTTCTGGGGTTTATCTTTAAAATCTGCTAAGATTTCTATTTCTGCAACATTTCTTCTCCCCTCTGGCTTATCAGAAAATTAGAGCATTGTAAACACACACACACACAAACATACACATAAACACAAACCCAAAATAGATTATTTTCTTGCTTAAGGTTAATGTTTCTTATTCTCTTTGGTTTTGAGTTTTGGTTTGATTTGATTTTTTTAATATACGATAGAGACATTTTTGAACATGGAAGTCTGTGTCCTGAAAACAAAAAAATAAACAAGAAATAGTGTGAAATGTAGTGTCAAAACTCATCTGTTAAATAAACGAAGATATGGCTTGTGTTCCCTGAATTTTTCTTCTTTCCTTGATAACAGCTGCTGTAAAATCACTGTCCTTCTGGAAGCTGTGGAAAATCTCCCCACATGTACTGGCCCAGCAATATGTGCCTCCCAGACAGCAATTAACCACATTTTTCACCTGTTTGCTTTCTCATGTCAGCTGAGGCAGCCACAACCAGCTACAGAGAACAGGGGGAGGGGGATAAGTGTGTGGCAGGAGTTTCCGTGCTGCTGCATTTCTACTCTCCCATTTTCACTCTCTCTAGTAGAGTTGGAGTTGCAAGCCCTCTCTAACATCCAGGAGCTTCTTCATCTCCCTTTGAGCATTGCCTTTCTGCAAAAGCATGCCCAAAAGCCAAGGTGTAACTCATGAGGCATTTGGGACCCGTTGCAAACAAAGCTCATGTAGTCCTCATTATCATTGACAATGACAACGTCAATGATAATGATAATCACCCTTTCTGGTGATGTAAACCAGAGGCTCTTAGAGACTCAAAACTAATCTTTAAGCTCTTCCTTACTGCCTTGCTACCTTCATCTGGTTTGGTACCTTCCCAGACTTATTATACCATTTACATGCTATGTAAATCTATGTCAATAAAGCTTTATGTTATTTATCATCCACCTTTTGCTCTGCATATACATATATCTCCAGATTTAAAAATGTTTCAAAAATACAATTCATCTCCTCTGTGAGAGAATACTACCTTGTATTTGGTGGACAATATATATACTGTAGTTTGTGAATTCTTTCTTTATAATGAAACATAAAATTACCACCAGGTACATTAACTTGTGCTAATGTCTACTGTATTCATTTCATCCAACATTATTCACACAGGACAGTTTATTCATAAATAAATCCAACCTTTAATTATATAATTCTTCCAAATCAACATTTCTGAATGGTGACTTTTTAAGTTTCAGCAATCGTAGCCATCCTCAGGAGAAAAAGCAAAGGTAATTGGCAGTATATTAAATTGTTTCTTTCTGAAATGTAATAAGTGAGATTTACTAATCACTCAATTTTATAATTTATTTTTTCTTTGTCTTGTGTCTTGACAGAGATTTCTGTCACAAGATATTTCAGGGTTCAGTTGTTACTGGAAGTAAGTATCAATCTCTGCCCCGGCCTTATATACAGTTTATCCAATCAGCAGGTTTTATCTAATTTTTTTTCCTATTGTAGTGTTAGCATTGTAGGCTAATCTGACTGTCACATATATTTAGAGTCACCTAATTTTTCTAAGTATAAAACCCCCTTATTCTACATTAAAAAAATTACCACTCTATGGAATTCAATTATTCAAGCTAAAAATTTTTAGCTTGAATATTACAGCTTTGCCTCAGGGGGACTTTGTTAAAGCTTTAGCTAAACCAGCCTTTTTAAAGACAATTAGTGCAAAGTAGACAACTCTATCAAATTTATGACTGTCCTACCAATTTTTTTAAGGCTCAAGCACGAACAAGTGAATTCTGAAACATTTCCTTGTTTCCCTTTAGAAAAAAAAAATCTATCTTTTCAAACAGAATCACAGTATTTTCAGATCCTTAGCACATACTACATATAGATATTACAAGCATTGTGTTTAGATCGTAATTCTCAATACTCCTCAAGTGCCAACGTAATCTACAAAGAAAGTTTTCTGCAAGATCTGAGGGTCAGACAACAGTGGTAATACCTCAATACTCTTCAGTCAAAAGCAGGACTATTGGGCAGTGCTGTTCTGGCTGAACAGGCAGTAAGATTTTGTCTCAGCTCTTAGTGATGTATGTCAGTATTTCTTAATACTATTTAGACCTTCTTACTAAATAAAGCTTCTTTATGTTGCTTAAAAATCATGCCAGACTGACTTCCACAGAATTCCTTCCACTCCACTTTATATACAAAGCAACAAAGAGCTGCAAAGCCAAATAACAAGATATCCTTTGGTGTGGCAGACAGACCTTTTGCTCTATATCCACACTGCTTTTCAAAATGTGTGTGTTGAATCTATAATTCGACTAAACATTGAGTTTCCTTCCTCCACTAAAACAAAATCTCATCAAACACAGTGAAGGTTAGCTGTGATCCTTTAGTCTTCAAGTTTATGTCAATGTCTTCATTAGCGAGGTGTTTCAGAGGTGAAGATTGATGATCACAACAGGATTTGGGTACGGATGTTTTTTAATATACTTTTTTCAAGGAAATATCGGGGATAGTTTTACTGCTTTTACTGGTAATCATATAGGTGCTCTGCAGTTATTTTCTGCATCCAAAGCCACTACCTTCATTTGCCATACAATACATATATAACACTATTAAGAGCTGTTGTAAAATGTAAACAGAGGGTAAAGTTTAACAGTGGCATTTCTTATCAGTTTTGAGTCCTAGCTTATGTGAATTAACACTCAAATTCCTCTAAAATTAGATCTAATCTTGCTTCCATAAAGAGTTATCATAATTCCCATGCCATTGAATTGCTAGTTTTCATTGCACTGAGTGGTAATACATAATTTTCAATGAGAAAATACGGGACTATTTCATTAAAAATTAATACATCTGGAAAAATGCAGGAAGCAGAAAAAGGGTAAGGCATTGTTCCTTTTTAGTCCTGTCCTATATATATGGAAGCACATCACTATTTTGCACAATCCTTGCTGCTCATATCTGTTTCCAGAAACTGTGAATTACAAATCCCAGAATGTCTGTGGCAGGAATTGTTCCATCAGTCCTGCAATCAGTGGCTTCCTTCAATTCCCTCCTCATGCCCATGTGCTCAGTAGTGAATCTCTGATCAGAGCTGTGAATGTGGTGCCAGCTGTTGCCTGCCATTCCTGACCTATCACTCAGAGCCAGTGAAGTCAGGCATTCACTGGGCCTGACTTAGCATGCCCGTTGCATACTTGCTTAACACTTTAAGCTCCAATTAGTTGCAATTTATGTCCAGTATCACCCTATTAATTCACACTAGTATATGAGATAACCTTTCTGCCCAGACAAATCTTTCAAATTAGCAAGTGAGACCAAACAAAAAAAGTGCAATGTTTCTGAACAACAATATGCAAAAGTCATTGGAAATATCATTAAGTTTAAACAACTAAATTTGTGTTATCCAAAAATCTGGAAAACTTCTCATGTTTTCAAGATATACAAAATTTCTCCACAGTGGGAACTTCAGAGTAATTCCCTTCTGTGGGAACCTTCTTGAGAACAGGGGAGGCTGTTGACTTCGTCCTCACAGAGTCACAGGTTAATTAATTTGTATTTTATTGTGAAATGGGCTATTTGCAGCAACAGTTCAGTGATACCGTGTGCAGTGTGAAAATGAGTACTTCATATTTATGTTTAAATTGTTATACTGTTAAAATTTCTTGTTTGTCATATGTTTGTTCATATGTTTGTCTAAAATATTTAAATGTATGTTTAAATTGTAAAATATTTAAATTGATATTTGACAACTCCATCCAGCTTCTCTGTCTAAACCAAAAATACCAGAAATATATGAATATTTCAGTTGCAAGTGGATAGTAGGCAATTACAGTGGCACCCCACCCAGTGAACTGTCTTCTAATAACAAATAAATTGGAGACAAACACTAAATACATCCTCATATATTCAAAGAGTAAGATCAGTTCTGCTTATTCACAGATCACATCTAATGACCATTTTAATGTCTTCCAGGAAAATACGAGGTAAGAGGAACAGAAATTTTCCCTGCAAATGGGTAGGCTGCCTAATTTTTTTAAACTAGCATTGAAGTATATAATCTTATCTTTTCAAACAACTCCAATGACACTTGCCTAACTAACTACATACACAGTTTGACAGATGCTTTAATTGATTTCCCAAATCAAACTTAGGCTAACCCCAGTCTGTACAGTCTGTACTGGTTCTGCTGTTTTTATGAAAACATTTTATGATCATTCTGTACCTCACTTTTTAGTTACTACTTTTTAAAAAAAACAAGGAGTCCAGTTATAAAAAGTCACCGTGAAGCACACAAAAGCCCATAGATAGTATGCAGTTTGTGATTTTAGTATCTGGGTCAATAGTAAGAAAGGACAGCAAAGATTAAGGATTAAAAATTGCCTAAGACATGTGAATGATGATGTGAAAGTAATTGCGATTATAACAATTGTATGTTTATACAGCAAAAGTTTGATTCTTGTGCGTAAGTACAATAAAGACTTCAATTCTTTAACTCTGCCTTTGAAGAGATGGGGAAGATGAGTAAGCTGTCAGTTTTAATTAGTTTTGTCATAAATATTGACGCCCCACAGAAAACAATTGTATGACTCCTTAGGATTGCGCTAAATATTTATAAATCACATTCTAAATGTATTAACATAATTCTTTTACAGAAGCTTCAGCTTTTAATAAATTAATATTAAAATATCCAAGTTACAATAAATGCAACAGAAGAATCTTTCTAAACTGACTGAGTGAATATGAGAGGTTTCTTTCATTTGTTCCACTTGCTGGGTCTACCCTCAAGGCTATTTCTTTATAAGCCTTGATATACAATGCTTCTTTTGTTTCAAATTTTGAAATTAAAACCATAAAATGTGAATTCTTACTAATAGAAAACCAAGACCTAAGAGGCCTATATCAGTTAGGACACAGATGTAGTAAAAGTATTCCTAAGTCTGATGGGAGTTTCCAAATCCCAGGTATTTAGTCTCTTTTTTTTTTTTTTACCAAAAAGTGCTTAAAATAAAACAAAAGACAATAATTTGTAGGTTGCAAGTCCCAGATCTTGTTTATTTATAAAGCAATAAATATTAGAAGCACAAATAAATTGCACGGGTGTGTAAACAAACTGTACAATGACTGAAGAGTTCGGGAAGGTTTGCCAGAAGACTCCAAGAAGCATATTGTCGTCATCCTGAGTACATTGGGGGGAAGAGTGCTTAGAAGCACTTGCGGTGTACAATGGATGGACCAGCTTCATCATACTCCTGTTTACTGATCCACATTTGCTGGAAGGTGGACAGAGATGCTAGAATGGAGCCACCAATCCAGACAGAGTATTTGCGTTCAGGTGGGGCAATGATCTACGATAAAGAAAAGCAACAAGATCCTCATTTCTGAACAATGAACCCAAATCATCAATGCTACAAACCAATAGATATTTCCTTAAGTAAATAAAAAACTTTTCCATTATAACAGCTCAGATCTTCAGCAGCTGCTACAATACATGTAACGTTCCTTTAGAAAATCCATAACCATATTTTTAGCACTTGCTTCTAAACAACATAACTATTCTGACTAAATGGAATTTCTGTTCATTTGTCCATCAGTTGTCCATTGTTGATCTTGAGTTGTTCCTCTATCCCAACTTAGTGATGTAGACATTTTTTCCATCTTTATCTACATTTCTACAGAGTCAAATTCCTTACCTTGATCTTCATAGTGCTAGGAGCAAGAGCAGTGATTTCTTTCTGCATGCGATCAGCAATGCCAGGGTACATTGTCGTACCGCCTGAGAGGACATTGTTTGCATACAGGTCCTTACGAATATCAATATCACACTTCATGATACTGTTATAGGTAGTTTCATGGATACCAGCAGATTCCATACCTTGAGAAAAAATAAGAGAGTAGGTCAGTAAATTATAAAAGAGGTCTTCATGAAAAGAAATCTTGGCATTTCTCTTCATCATAAACATGAACTTCTGTGAACTTTTTGTTGTAAAATTACTTATTGATTATTAGGTATTATAGAAAAATATAAGAAAAATACAGAACTGACTTAGAAAATTTAAATTATTTGTTAGAAAAGGTAAGAATCATAATGGATGTGTAAATACAAGATACTCAAAATATGCAGTTAGAGAAGAAGTGAACACACAAGACAAACTCACTTGGTATATGGTAAGGGAAGGTTATATAGAACAGAAAACATGAGTATCAGGTTATGTCAGTCTCACTAAAAGCATTAGTTGAATATAGTAAATACATCAATAAAGACAATGAAAACAGTTGAATTAGAACTAAAGAAGACAATAGTAACTTCATTTCTTCTCCAGTCAACTCAAAATACAGTCTATACTGTTTTGAGGCATCAAGGCAAGACATAACCATGACATGGAATAAGATATTAGCACTTGATAGTAAGGAAAAAGAAACAAGAAGCAAGTGTTTGTAGGTCACATTCCAGTTTATTAATTTTAACAGGTGCTTCCTGAAAGGGCTGACATTGGATCCACAGTAACATGTCAGCTGATGAACAACTGCATGTATTGCTCAGGACTTCAGGGCATAAACACTTGCTGTATCCATCAGCTGCATGCACAAACAGCAAAGCTTACCATCTTGACCATGGCAATGTTTAATTACAGTGCATATAAATACACACACACCTTCATTCCATTTTCTTCCCCTCTCTGATACTTTATGGAGTCAGATACTGTTTCGAGTGCAAGCCTTACAAATACGGCACTGCAACCTATTCTTGTCATCAGTGACACAGAATCATAGAAATGTCTTGAGTTGCAAGTGACACATAAAGATTATGGAGTTTAACTCCCTAATGATGATATTCTTGCTATATGTTTTATCACTAAAATACTGTGACCCTAAAACCTGATATAAAACTTCTATCAAGAGCCCAGAACTCAGCTAATCACCAGATGAGCTCACATCAAGCACATCTTAGAGGGACCAAAGGGCCTAAATCGTTATTTATTCATGTTTGATTTTGTGCCAAATTTAGATAAGACAAGAGGAGCGAGGCACCTTCTAGATCTGATTCATTCATACCTCCTACAGAAAGGAGAATTTCCTGGGAACACTTACCAATAAAGGATGGCTGGAATAAGGTTTCAGGGCAGCGGAAACGTTCATTGCCAATTGTGATCACTTGACCATCAGGCAATTCATAGCTCTTTTCCAGAGAGGAGGAAGAGGCAGCAGTGGCCATTTCATTTTCAAAGTCCAGTGCAACATAGCACAATTTCTCTTTGATATCACGAACAATCTCACGTTCAGCTGGAGATATACAGGAATCAAATCAAGCTTTGGATAAACAAAATACTAGAGGAAGACAATAGGCCAAGAGAGAAATGACAATTTTCACAACACAGAAAAGCTGAAGGACTGACCTGTT
Source organism: Sclerurus mexicanus (assembly GCA_013396755.1). NCBI lineage: Eukaryota > Metazoa > Chordata > Aves > Passeriformes > Furnariidae > Sclerurus > Sclerurus mexicanus. Next base: position 156,524 of record VWZF01006270.1, on the reverse strand, counting down.
GTCACAAAGGAGTAGCCACGCTCTGTGAGGATCTTCATGAGGTAGTCAGTCAGATCCCTGCCAGCCAGATCCAGACGCATGATAGCATGAGGCAAAGCATAACCTTCATAAATAGGTACATTGTGGGTGACACCATCACCAGAATCAAGAACAATACCTGGGAGAGAAATGTCAGAGAGCAGCTGGAATCAACTAGGAAACACTTAGAGTCCTCAGGCACAGTAAATAGCAACAAACACAACAAAATAGGGGATTTTTCAGGCAATATGAAGTAGCATAATTCTATTTGCACCATAAAGATCTTTCCAATTCCTTCTTCCTTTGCTCACCTGGACATTCTGTTTGGTGTGAATTTTGCCACAAAACAGTTGTTCTATACATATGTTAAGCTAATCTGTATGAGTAGTCTTCCACTGCTACTACACTGAACAATAAGAATATTTGTAATAGTCACTGTCTTGATTTGATAATGGGCATCTTTTGACTCAGTTTAAACCCTTAAACCTGTGTAACTGCACTATCTTCACCAGAAGTTCTCCTCATTTGCACCACAGCAAGCAGTGGCAGAGTCATTTCTATGGAGCCTCTCCAAAAGCAATGCAGACAGGTCCACATTGTTCTTTCCACAGACTATTTTCTACTGGCTTTTCTGCTACTGTTATCAATTGCTATATACTAAAAATACCTATTTTTCTGTAATACTGAGTGAGATATGGTGTGTTTCCTTCCCTTTTGGAGTGGGAAAGAAAAAGAGTTCCTGAAAGGAAAAATCAAAATAGTGTTTATTTGTTTATTTTACCTGTTGTACGACCAGAGGCATAGAGGGACAGGACAGCCTGGATTGCCACATACATAGCAGGTACATTGAAGGTCTCAAACATTATCTGGGTCATCTTTTCACGATTAGCTTTAGGGTTCAAGGGGGCTTCTGTAAGCAAAGTGGGGTGTTCCTCAGGGGCCACACGGAGTTCGTTGTAGAAAGTGTGGTGCCAGATCTTTTCCATATCATCCCAGTTGGTGATGATGCCGTGTTCAATTGGATATTTCAAAGTAAGGATACCTCTTTTGCTCTGAGCTTCATCACCCACATAGGAATCTTTTTGACCCATACCAACCATTACACCCTAAAAGAAGAAAATTCGGAAAAGCATTACAGTAGGAAGACAACATCACAGAGCCCAAACAACTACATTGCAGACAACCAACATGAAGTTGTGTCAGAGGAGGTTTAGGCTGGATATTAGAAAAAAGTTCTTCACTCAGAGAGTGGCTGGGCTCTGGAACAGGCTCTCCAGGGAAGTGGTCACATCACCAAGCCTGACAGAGTTCAAGAAGCATTTTGACAACACTCTTAGGCACATGATGTGACTCTTGTGGCTGTCCTGTTCAGGACCAGGAGTTAGGCTTTGATGATCTTTGTTGGTCCCTTCCAGATCAGGATATTTTATGATTCTAACTATGTTATTTTCAAGAAAGGTATGAACAGTCACACCACTAAAAAGTTGTTTTGGAAAATAAATTAATATTATTAAAGTATTAAGTCAACAGAATTTGTGGTTTTGTCATAAAACCATCAGATGAAAGGATTTCCACCCATTTTTTAATACATTTCTTATTTTCAATTGCTTCTTTCTGGTTCAAAAGTTTGACTGAAAATAAAATGTGCGATACCATGAGCAGGGAAAGATACAAAGAGAGTTTGTAAACAGGAAGTTACAGAGGGAAATTAACATTCTATCAACAAAGATATTCCAGATTATTATGGAGACTTAGCAGTAATTTTTTCATCAAAACAAAATGCAAATTGCAAACATTTTAACAAAAAAAAAAAAAAGGGCATGATGAACTTTATGAAGGTTCTACCATGGAAATTGTAGGAGAAAAAGGAGATATAGGACAGCCAAACAGGGAAGTTGAGGGAAGCACTGGAGATATCTGGGAATGTGTTGCCAGTAGTATTGCAGAGATGAGCAGACAAAAGGACAGGGTACTTGGGACAGAAGAACAGAACAGAGGGAAAGGGCAAGTGGAGGCGACGCCTGGAGAGAAGGGGAAGAGTGTGTTCCGCCCCGGTCCTGTCTTGTATTTACCTGGTGCCTCGGGCGGCCGACGATGGACGGGAAAACGGCCCTGGGGGCATCGTCTCCTGCAAAGCCCGCCTTGACCAGCCCCGAGCCATTGTCGCACACCAGTGCGGTGGTCTCCTCGTCGTCACACATCTTCGGAAGGAAGCACGGACCTGGAAAATAGCACGGTGGCAGGTCCAGACCCCGGCGGGCAGCGCTGCGCTGCCACCGGGCCCCACCGAGCGCCCGGACGGCCCCTCCAGGGCGCTCCGCTCTCCATCCCGCAGGGCACCGCCGGCGGCGGCACACAGATTGCTGAGGATGCAGCGGGAAATTTGACTCGTCCCGGGAGGATGCTCAACAGCTCAGTCACGCTCGCGGGCAGGGCTCTAAATGGGAGCCGTCGACCACTTTCTTCTCTGCGCTTTAAAAGCCGCCTCAGCTTGCGGGATACGTCGGTTAGCGCGTCCCAGAAACGGGAGGAAAAGCGTTTTAAATCGAAAAGATCTGTCCTGCCCAGAGCACTTCGCCGGCGACGAAGCGCCGCGCTCCGTCGGACCGGGGCTGGGGCCGGGCCGGGCGGTGTCTCGGCAGGAACAGCGCCGAGCCGAGCACCGCCGGCACCTGCACCACCGCCATCCGCAGCCTCGCATCCATCCAACCCTCCCACCTGTNCGCCCCCGGCCCGCCGCATGGCCAAATAGGGAGCCCCGCAGCCCCCGGGGGTCAGCGCCTCCGGGCCCGGGCCGCCAAGCCGCCTCCCGGGGCGCCCGCAGCCCGGCCCAGCCCCGGCGCCCTGCGGGGTCAGCCGCGAACGCGGCGCTTAAACTCGTGATGCTCGGGCTGGGGTGGAGGGTGCGAGGGAGGCCGCACGGGTGGTTCTCCCACGGCTTTTCTTTTTTCCACCGAAAAAAGCCATTCGAGCTCCTTTTAATCAACGAGCCGTGAGGTTGCTTCAGTGTGAACAACTGAGGCTCCTCTCCTGCGTGGAGGCACCATCTGCTGCCTGTATTGCCTTAGGGAAGAGCAGCACACACTCAATTTCTTTTAAACTTTGATGAGCACATGCAGCAAAAATCGTCCTTTTCTCCACTTTTGGCTGACATCTATAGCACAAAATGGGATCTGCTCGTTTATGTTAGTACGCGTATACTTTAACTCCCCATTTTTGCTCTTTCAATGCACACCGGATCAGTAAAGAATAGTGATATGTCTAAGGCGGAGGATGAGAGATGGGAATAGCTTGGACAAAAACCAGCTATGGTGTTAGTGTAATGTGACAGTTGTTTTCTTGCTCAGTTGTTGAAACATCCACATTGATAATTTGTTCCAGTGGTGGAACCTACAAAATCCATGTGTCTTCAGGATCTTTTTTTGTTGCTGTTAAAAATAGAGAAGTATCCCTTAAGTGGGTTTGCCCTGGTATGTGAAGGCAGAGATTTTCAACTTGTGTCTCAGAGAAACTCATTGTAACACAGAATACAGTGTTCTTCAGGAGCTCAGTTTGTAAACTGCCCCATGCCTGCCTGTGACACAATGTGGGAAGAGGAGGGGGGAATTGAGATTTGGGACAGAAGGGAATGGTGAGATGCAAAGGTCAAGAGGGGAACACTCAAATGGATCAACTGCTTAAACACAGGTCCAGTTTATTAGATGCCATACAAAGGCTTGCATCACATGGTTATATACATGGTTATATCTCAAATTATGTGGAAGGAAAGAGCTCGTGAATGTAACCCAACCAGCAATCTGGGAGCTTTGAGGGGTTTTGGTGTGAGAGCGATTTCTGCATTGTGGTTTGGCTCTGACAAAGTGTGACAACTGGAAATCACTGACTGTTTGTTGCTAAACGGTATCCAAAGGGGGCGTCAGAGACCCTCAGACTTTAATTTCTTCTGATATCAGAGATAGTGGAATCAGTTTCCTTGTTTCTAGCACAATTGATGAGGTGTTTAGCTCCACCCCAGCCCCAGTTTATCTTAGGGTTGTGCCCAGTGATGAGCACAACACTGAAACAGATGTAGCAACAAACTTTCAGGCCATTGATAGCTCCTGCTTTTCTTTAAATGCCTTGAGGAAAGACAACCTGTTCCAGGTGAGACACTATTTGTGTATAGAGTTGTGTATGTATATTTGAGTATATATAAACATATATGCACATATATATATTTTATATGCATATATACATATCTACATATATATACATATGTATATATTGCACTTTTTTATCCTCAGCTACCTAAGAAAGGCTGTATAGGACTGTGAAATACAGTGACCTCCAAAGGTCAAAGCAGCAAAACACTGTTCTTCAATACCTCTGCTCTGGACAAACTTTGCTTCTCTGCTTTGTATTAATGGAAAATCGACCAAAATCAATACTGGTGGAACAACAACCCCAAGTGAGTATATATTTTTCTAAATTGATTAGGCACAGGTAACAGACAGTTGGAAATATTTTGGTGACAGTGCTGCATATTTATATAAGAATTCATATATATGGGAGGATTTATGAGCATATACACCCTGGCACAAAGCACCATTTCAAACAAAAATATACTTTACCATATTCTGCTTTCAATTTTTAAAAGTCAACATATTTTACTCCATGGTAAGTTGCTATATATAATTTAAATGCTTCTTTTTTTTCCCCTAGCACATCTTTTCTACAGAGGCTGTATAATGTGAGGGATTGGCCAGCTTCTCTGGCACTAGAGATTAGTTTACAGTGTTATCTCAGCTGTTCCCCAGTTCAGAGGTGTTGCAGTATTTACATAGAAGCCCAGTGCTGATAGCTGCATTGAATTCCTCCCCAATCAGACCCTCTCTGTCACATCCTACATTCCCTTTGGCTCGAGAGAGGCAGACTGCTGAAACTGAGACAGAGCCAATCCTCACTGCAAAATCTACATGAAACAGTTTGTATTTTCATGTTTCTAACTAAATTTTCTGCTTTCTCTACTATCTCCTCAAATTTTAAATTTCTAATGCAGCGGGACTCACATCTAGAATCCTGATGCACCTGAGAACTCATCAATCCACACACCGATACACTGCTGTGTATTGCAAGGTCAAATGAAAAGGGTACCACACAATGTATATATTTCCAAAATTGCATTTGCTTCCTTGTAGCCGTTTGAAAACTACCCATGTGAAGTCATTCCTTTGGCCAAAATAATTCTGTTTTCTGCAATAAGGTGTTATTACAGCCTCAAATAAACCAAATAAGCAAAGGAACAAAAACCTACTGAGTTATGTTATGCAATGTCATCTCTTGGAAAAACACTCTAGCATCTGACTGGCCAGGGTCCTCGCATGCTGTGTACATTTCTCATGACTTGGCTATTGGGAGTGACCACAGAGACAAAGGAAACACAAACAGTATGGGCTGTTGGGAGAGCAGACAGATCTGCAGTGGACGTGATCTGCATGTGCCCTAGAACAGCCTGAACATGCAGGAGTCTCAATGAAGCCTCAGTGTGTACAATTATTAATAGGAGAGCAAAATTATATGTGTGTGTGTGTGTGTGTATATATATATACACACACACACATATGCATAGACAGAACTGGATGTGTTATTCAACCAACAAGACAGTGAGTGTTGCGACTGCAGCCAAAATCAGAACACGAATTCTTACCTCTGTGTGGTAAAAATGTGAATCAAAAAAAAAAATCACACTGAAAATAGACTTAAAAAAAAAAAAGAGAAAACTTAAAAATATAATATTTATTCATCAAAATCTTTAAAGCATAGATCACTTACTACAACAGACTCCAGATAATATGTAGTAGTTAACATTGCATTCCAATTTTTTTTTCCAATAGATGTCTCATTAAAAATGATAAATTTTTCCTAATACAGCAAATGATTGCGTGTACAGTATACCCTGACCTAGCATACCTCAGAAAAGACAACTTTTCACTTAAAATCTGCTATTTCTAGATCCAATGGATGTTGACATATAAAATCTGTCCTAGCACAGAGTCAAATGTTACCTCTCTATTAAGCCTCAGGCCAGTGTAATCTTTGGAAGAAACTTTTTTTTTTTTTAAGAATAAGAAGCAAATGCCACTCTGACAGGTTTTCTTTTGTCTCATGACAGCTGTTTGGAGCTGTATGGCTTTAGAAATATAAGCAGTATTGCAGCAGAGTCTTGTTGATGGGCAGGAGTCCTGATGAGATGAGAATGCCAAACATGCAATGTATGATTAAAATCACTGTCTTGAAGGAGTCACTGTCATGAAGAAGTCATACATGGTTATCCATGTCTATGTCTATATTATCTACATGTAGTTATGAATCTCCATGTGTATGGAGACATATAAATGTAAGCCAGAAAAAACCAGTTCTGCAGTCACTGGCAATCTGAAATCATTCCCTATGAAACTACTAAAGTATTGGGGCTTTAACCTCACAAGTAAGAAATTTTTCTCCTAGAGAAGAGTCTCCCAATTTAGTAGTCATGCTGTCTGGCAAACATCTCCAGAGAATTCATTGGGTGTTTCCCTTTCTTAGTTATGTCTCATTCACCCCAGTACTAACCCATGTTTCATAGTTAATACATTCCTTGTCTTCTCAGCATTTAAACCCTTTGCATAGTTGCAGGCTATTATCATCTCTCTGCATCTCTCACTCACTCATGTACTGCTGCACATCTATAATTAACCTAAAACATCTTAAGTGTGCACTGAAAGGGTAAAATCATGAGGTAGGCACTGGGAGTTAGAGATGCAGCTAAAACATCTTGTTATGAACCTGAGAGAATTAGGCACAGGCAGTGTAAGTGGAGGTGAGTGGTAGTGAAACAAATTTGTTCTTCTAAGTCTTGACTCTCCAGAAGTCTTATTTGCCACATGTCATTTACAAAGAAAGGGTGAGATATTCACTTCCATTATGAACCCTTTGCAGCAGAAAGAGAGCTCAGAGTGTTCCAGAAGATTCTGTGTGCCTGAAGAGGAATGTCTTGCTGCAGAAGAGCTATGGATCTCCCACAAGTCAGAGCATGGCAGGCATGACAGGGTAGGACTTCAGCATTTCACAATGTGAAGACCAGTCTACTCCGAAATAAAACGTAGCCCAGGGACACTGCTTCTCAGGCTGTCATATGCAGTGAGGGACAGGGAGTAGTTCAAGAGGACAGAAATATGTCCAGAACACTTCAGCAGTTGCCAGCATGTGTCTTCATTGCCCATCCTGTGCAGTGTCTCTGAGAGATACTTGCCCTGCATTAGAGTTGATGGGCAGTATTTCTACCATTATTTATGAGTCTCATTTCTGCTGTTGTTGGGGGTTTTTTTCCAGATAGAAAACACATCTGACCTAAACATCAGAAAAAACAGAATATGAAGGACAGCTTGAAGAATAACTTCATCTATGTTTGTTCAGTATCATCTTTTGGCTGTTAGTACAGTGTCAATACATAAAAATTCCAAAGGAAATGGCTAATTGTTAGATGTACTAAAGACAGTTTGACAATACCTTATGTTAAGAATATTTCCAAAATCCATCAGTGCTAAAGGCTAAATTCTGCAGAGTTAACTGAAATTTGTGATTATTTTCATTTAAATTACGTTTCCTTCTTATATGTGATGAAAAAACTCAGATTATCAAGACGGTCACCCAAGAAGTATGAAATTACATGGGACCTTAGTATTTAATTATGTAGATTAATACCTAGATATTTAAAGATGACAAAGGAGAACAGTGAGAGAGATAGAAAGAATACAAGATATAGACTCAGAAACTTGAAGCCAAAGGCACTTCCTCATCCTGATTTATGTCTCACTCCTCATTCAAGCTCACTGCACTCTTGGTTTTTTGCCACAGATTCTGCACCTGTCATGTTCTATAGAAAGTGATCAGGACTTCATAGCCTATCTATGTATTGCTTTTCAAATTTAGCATTTTGCTAACTGCTACCACGCCAGTGCCATGAGCAGATGCAAATCTACTACCAGTAGTGTTGTTCGCAGCACACTGCTGTAACCTTCCAATGTAGTCTGATCCTCTGCTGTGAGTCCTTCTGCAACACCTCCTCCAACAACCACCTCTGGTAGTTAATGTTTAAGCTGAGTGGTACAGTTGGCACTCCTGAAGGACAGGATGCCATCTGGAGAGACCTGGAAAAGCTCAAGAAGTGGGCCATGGGAACCTCATGAGGTTTAACAAGACCAAGTAACAGGTGCTGCACTTGGGTCAGGGTATCAACCCTCTGGTATCAATACAGCCTGGGGGGGTGACCAGATTGAGAGCATCCCTGCTGAGAAGGACATGGTGGTGCTGGTGAGTGAGAGGCTGGACATGAGCCAGCAATGTGCACTTGCAGCCCAGAAAGTCAATTGTGTTCTGGGCTGCATCAAAAGCAGCGTGGCCAGTAGGTCAAGGGGTGGGATTCTGCCCCTCTACTCCAGTCTCATGAGATCCCATCTGGAGTACTGCATCCAGCTCTGGGGTCCCCAGCACAGGAAGGACATTGATCTGTTGGAATGAATCTGGAAGAGGGCCACCAAGTTGTTTAGAGGGATGGATCACCTCTCCTATTAGGAAAGGCTAAGCGAATACAGATTGTTCCGCCTGGAAAAGAGAAGGCTTTATGGTGACTTAATTACAGGCTTCCAGGAGGAGCAGGAGCCTACAAGAAAGATGGAGAGGAACTTGTTACAAGGGCATGTAGCAACAGGACAAGCTGTCAAACTGAGAGTAGATTTAGATTAGATATTAGGAAGAAATTCTTTACTGTGAGGGTAGTGAGGCACTGGAACAGGTTGCCCAGAGAAGTTGTGGATGCCCCATCCTTGAAAGTGTTCATAACCAGGTTGGATGGGGATTTGAGCCACTTGGTCTAGTGAAAGGTGTCCCTGCCCATGGCAGGCGTGTTGGAACTGGATGACCTTTAAGGTCCCTTTCAACCCAAGCCATTCTATGATTCTATGATTCAATGCTTCAATAATTTGAAACAAAAGGAATCTGAACCTACCAGCTGCTGCAAAGTACTGTGTGAATTTCCACATCGTTTCTCAGCTGCATCTAATTTTCCAGAATGAGAGACAGATGTCTCATAATTACAAGAAAAGCAACAACGAAGCAGTCTATTTTAATTGCCTTCTTGCTAAGGAATTAACTTTTATTAAAGGAAACCATCAAATACTTGCTTTTCTGTTAACCTTTCTATATGCATTTGTTTGTACTGTTTGCTAAAGTGAGAGGAGCAACATTTCTTAATCTGCATAGACCAAAGTGAGAAGGAAGTATTGCTTTACAGATGAGAAGCTAAGGTCCAGCAGGATGAAGCGACTTGATTGAAGCCACACTGGAAATTACCTGTTTATATAAGAATTGAATCCTACTTCCACAGACCAGTTCCACCCTGAATAAGAAATGCAGCATTGCTCTCAGAGTGCATAAAGCTTTCTGAATCTGTGGTGTATACAGAAAAAGTTTACTTTGCCACAATTGATACATATATCCTTCTGAAGAAATGTTATATTACAAGACCAATGGATTCTACTGATGCTGTTAGGAACACAAAGGTATTTGATGAGTCTCATAAAAATGTAATCATTCCCACATACAATTTTGCAAAGCTGTAAAATTATTTAGATAAAAACATCTCAATTATTAACAAAGGGTGTACCTGCACCACAATACATGGAGAAAACATTGCAATAAGTGAGTTCAAGAGTAGAACTGGAGAATGCTGAGACTAGCTCAGAACTTTCTGGAAAAATTATTTATCTTAGTATAAAAACAGCTTCTTCAAAATACATTTTACCCCAGAAGTTTGCTACTCCATTTTTCAAAGAATGCTCTCAAGTTAGCTCATTTAAATTCCATATAGATTAAAAAAATCTAAAACCTACAAATTTATTTTGTAGGAGAGTACTACCTGAATTGCAAAGAAAAAATGTTATGTGACAGAAACTATTTTTTCTTAAGTTTTATTTCTGAGTATTTTCAGCATTTTTGCCCCTTAGACAAATTTAGTAGAAAAAAAAATTTGTATCACCTGCTTCAAAAGATGGAAAAGTATCTCAAACATGACAGTTTATTAAACAAAGCTAAACGTCTGATAACCAAAACGAAAATTCTCTGGAGTCTTGCTGACCATTAGATTCCCTTGAAGATTGAGCAATTAGCAATTAAGGAATTGGCTACAAGATTGCAGAAGCTTCCACAGTTACCATATAAAGAGAGTTTATGTAATATAAAAAACATATTATGTGTAAATCATATATTGTGACTACATATGATGTTACAAATGCAAGTTTTATCCACTTTTTGCCATTCTCTCCTTATGTCCAGAGAGAGAGCACAAAAGCATAATTCAAAAATTTAGACTTTCCTGTGAAGCAATAGTTATGTAATAGGGGTGCCATTTTCTGGATATTCAGTCCGTTACTGGATCATGAATTTTACTTTCACAGGGAATTCACAGGGAATTCCTGCCCATTCATACCTTTTTCTGTGGACTTATGGCCTAAGTACATTTTTTTATTAGTTTTTATGAATAGTTGCATTTTATTAAGGATATGCAAAATATTTATGAAATTGATGTCCTACAATGAGCTATCTTCCATAATGGTGTCTTAATTTTAGTCCAGCATTCCCATAGAACATTCAGTACAACTAATAAAAATCCATACCAGACTGACATTTTTCTTTTTAACAATAAAATATATTTGTAACACGACAACAGTACTGACAGATTTTTAAGATCTCGGAGAGCATTTACTAAATACTCCTGTTATATCCATACAGACATACAGGCTACACAATGAAAAATCAGAACTGAACTGAAATGAAAATAGCAAAACCACATTTTAAGCCATTCTGGAATGCTTCATGATGGAAACAATTTCAGGGGACTAAATGGAGATTATTTCTAGGGTTTCATAATTTCTAAGTAGTATTTCTAGGGTTTCATAATTTCTAAATAATGTTCTAGAATGACAATGGGAAATATTTTCTACCAGTACTTATTTTTTCATTTATTTATCCAAAATCCTAACTACAGAAAAAAAGAATTTTTTCTTGTTAAAAGGCTGTTTTATACAAGATAAGCATTTACTAGGCTTCATTAACATGATAGAGAATGAGGCATTTCTAAGTTACCTGTAGAACAGAATACTGAATTTCCAATGTATTGGAATACTTTATTCAAGTTCCTGTCACCTTAACATGGGAAGACCTGTTACTGGCTCATCAAACTTAGTAATTATTTTTGCTTAATACAAAGATGTTTAAAATTCAAATTTCAATTAGCATTTTGTATAAAGCTGTCCAGCATGTCCTGCAGATAAGAGTTGTGGACAGCAGCAATAGATTTTGCCATTTAAAATACCTCTAAAGCATAGGTAAAATTTCTATTTATTGTCATTCATCCTGTAAAGAGTTGCCAAAAAGGAGCTACTCTAAGTTTGGGAACAATAATCCATTGCAGATGGGGCTTTGAACCATTACAAAATCCTGGAAAACTTTTGGAAAAAAGGGTCAAAATTGAAAGGTTAAATGCATATTTAGAGAACAGGTAATCTACCTAAAATCTCAGTAATTCAAGATCAAGAGAAAGTACCAGATGGCATCAGCAAAATCTCACTGGCGAAAGTTCACCGTTTAGGTCAAACTGGGAAAATGTTACTGAAAATACAGTTTTAATCTGTTGCCTTAGGCATAGTAGATGTTCAGGGAAAGAAAAAGGTCAATTTGATGGTTCATAAAGCAATTATTTCCCCATAAAATATTTTCCAAAATAATACACACAATAAAACCAAAGGCAGTCACCAAAAAGGAAATCTAGATGTTTTCCTACTTTGCAAACCAGTATCAAAACTAACAGGCCATGAGGTTGCCCTTGGAGGAATGGTTCTCATCATAAGCAATTGTTTCTCAGTGCAAAATGTCTTGGATAGACCAAGATATTGGCTATACATTTGACATAGCTCGACATGCAGAAAATTTGAAATATAGCGTACTGCCTTTCAAAATGAGATTAAATGTCCCTAAGACAAAGAACTCAGTAAAAATCAGCAAAAAAGAACCGTGACTTGCAGAGGTTTCCAAGTAATCTCCCATATTAGAGGTGGAACCAACACACCTATGCCAATTCTGAGTGACAGACAACTAAGAATTAGGTACCGCAGTACCTCCAGCCCACCTTATATTTAGCACACTACATATATTTTTTGAAAGTAGCAATTAAAATCTGTGATGCTTTAAAAAAATACACTATTTTAAAGGTAAAGGCCTTAAATACAGAATCTCTTGTGAAATGTAAATTGTGCCTAAACTTCCAGAAACTGAAAAACAAAGACTTTGTCTTCTGTAAGGCTCACCTGCACTGCCTTTTCCTGTCATTCATGGTCAATCTTGTTCCTGGTGAAGACCCTATGACAACTCAAGTGAAAATTATCTAAATGGCTGCTGTAAGAATTAAAATACTGCACTGAGAATGCAGGGAGTTCTAAGTACTCAAGTGCAAGAAAAACGAATTAACTACAGCAAGTTGAGAAACTCAGTATATTTGAGAGAAATTTCTTAGAAGAAAGGAGTCAGTATAAACCACGCCAAAAATCGTAATTAGCTCTTACCAACTTTATAGGCTTTGGAAGAAGCTGAAAAAGAGTTGTCTATGTATATATATTGCTTTCCTATCAAATTAAGAAGGACACAATAACTGTTAATCGTTAAATAAAAGTCATGAATGCCTAAGGATAAATACTTATTTGATAGAACTGCAGCTAGCATATTTACTCTGGCCATGAATTATGAATCATTGTGCATCCTACAAACTTGTTAATTTGTCTTCTTCAAAGGGTACTTAGGAGTTCAAACCCCAGCAGGAACTGGACTATCCAGGCTGAAGTAAGTGACTGAAATATTACTTGGTTGAGTCAGATTGTATAGCACCAGGAAGTAGGTAAATTGCCATACAAGCATAAAATAAATGCAAGATTTAAAAAAAATAATAGGATGAATGCTGAAAATACCATGTCTAAATATATTCTGAAAATTCAAACAGTTGGCCTAGAAGCATATAAACTAAGTGAGGCCTTAAAGCCTGAGCATTAAGAGAAAAAGCTAGAATATAGCACAGTAATTACAGTCTTGGGCTAGCTAACAACCTGCCTCTGTCCCTAAATGAGTAGTTTTCTAGCTCTTTAGAGGTCTTCCATTTTGGTATAACTAAGATGTTCATGCTTCTTAGTGAATTTTCAACTCCCAAAGTTCCTGTGAGATTTTTACATGTAAGGCAATGAGGTACAGATTAAAACTGATAAACAGGAAATTGTTGATTGATCTGAAAAAGAAAATTAATCTTAGAAGTACCACTTCAGTAGTCCTCAAATTTTTCACTTATATCCCCATTCCTACTGGTGTTTTACGGCATGCAGTTTTACAGATGACTTTAACAAAATCAAATAGTTGTCAATATGGAAAAATTGCTTTGCTCAGCTGTGTTTTTCAAGCTGATTTGCTTGAAAGCTGTAGAAAGTTCTGCTGGTTTCAGCAGTTATATCCACAGAGGAGCGAGATTCTGATTCAATTATTAACAAAAAGGAAATGAAATACTGGAGGCCTTACCTTCGGGGTAATTATCTCTGCAGTATTCAAATTAAAAGAAAAAATACAGTCTTGAGCACAGAAACACAAGAGGGTTGAAAATCACAGCTCAACATAAATTCCTGGTTTACCTCCTGCTTCTAGAACTGTTAGGAGAATGCAGTTGGATATAAAAATGTCACCACTGTCAAAACAACCAATATAATGTCAGGGGAGATTAATTACTTAACCTGGAAAAAGTCATGTGGAATAGGTGAACTCTAAATGGAAAACTGAAAGAAGAAAATATCCTGGTTCTACATAGTACCATAGACACAATGCTACAAAAGGTAAATGTCATGTAAATATATCTGCAAGTAAAATTTCAATAAAGCTAAACACGAGGTTATTGCTTTTGAATGTTCATGAGTTTTATGGAATTTTATTTGTAATACAAATTCATTTAAATGATCATATATAGCTGTTACAGGTACAGGAGTTTTATTGTATTTTATTCCCTTTTCACCAACATTCTTTTTGGAGGGATAGTGTCTTTAAGGATGAATTCCCTGCCTGTGCCAGAGTGGGGAGAAGAGGAAAATAAACATGAAGGGAGAAATGGAGCTTGCTCACTCTCTCTTTCCCTATTCTCTGGGCCCATGTTGGCTGTTCCCAGAGGGTCAGCAGGGCATCCATTGCTGGGCCCACTGAGCCCAGTCCCGCTGCCAGGACTGGTGGATCCCCCACCATTTCACACTGGAGCGGAGGGAATGCACAGTGCTGGGATCAAAGCATCCTGGCGTTGTCACCGCCCCAGCCACCACCAGGTAGAGAATCAAAGTGAAGCGAACTGCTGTCACTGTCCCTGCCCATGCTGAGAGCCCCTCCCAGTGCTGGGACTGCCAAATCACTGTCACCATCAGTCTGGCCCAGCCCGGTGGGGCATCACGCAATGCCAGAGTCGACACGTGGCACAGAACAAAGAGGTTCCTGGACTAACACTGCTGGTACCAACAAAACCTGGACTTCACCAGGCAACATAGAGTAGACAGTTTAATAGTATAACTCCTTGTGAACAACAGAGTTTTCTGAGGTTTTTGCTTTTGCCCGTTTCCCATTTTTTCTTTTGTTTAGTTGGGCAGAGGGGGGTGGTTGGCGGGAAGGACCCTCCACCATTTTTCCCCCTTTGTTCCCAGGAGACCACGTGGCACGGTGAATTCCCCTTTCTTGTGGGTAAGCCATTTCCTTTGTATCTTTGTGGGGCTGCTATTTCCTTGTCAATAAACTGTTATTTTTTTTCACTTACACCTCCTCACATTTTGTCTCTCTATATTAGTGAAGAATAAAAGGGTAGGGAGTTCATTTTATTGGAGTTCCCACCCCAATATTTGTCTTTAAACTAAGACAACAGCATATTTATACTTCAGACTCCATCAATTATTTGTCATACATCATTACTCTTACAAGAAATTAAAGAACTACAAAAACAGCATTTGTCTAGTAATGGCCTCTAGATATATTGGGGGCGATTCTTGGGGGTTTTTGTCTTTCTGTCATTAAAGAACTGAAGAAAATTGGTAAAGAAGTAAGAGCAGTAGTGTTATTCATCCTAAAGTACCTGCCTTCCTTCAGAATAAAGCCCTTCTATAACCAAGGAAAAATAATATCTTGCTGTAGAATTACACATTAATAATTCAAAGCTAAATAATTTCTAATACTACCACAGAACTGCTTAAGAAATTCTGCCAGAATAAAGTTTGAAGTTTTGTTATACCATTAATAATGAAGTAAGTGTGGACTGGTTTAAAACATAGCAGGAATTCTTTCTAATTTCATAACACAATTATATATGAGTTTATGTGATAGGAAGACAGGTTTGTAATGTATTTCATTTACTTTAAAAGGATGGGCAAAAAACACAAGAAAGGTAAAAAAATGGAGATGAGGAAGATGAATGAAGAGGAATTTTTGTTTCAACTCACTCAACTGCTGTGCTGAATATTCTGGAGCTGTAATAAAATCTGCTTCCTTTTCAATTACAGAAAAAGTAACAACAAATTAAGAACACTTAGAGAGCTCAGGTGCTCTTTGTAAGAAGTGTGTTTGAGGCTACCAGTGCTTGTTTTAGGAATATCTAGACAGTGGTTTCCAAGTGGGATATAAGAACCCAAGGGGGTACACAAGACAATCCACTGGGGTGCAGGAGGAAAATACTTTTTGTACCATTATTAGATAAAATTATGAAATATTTTTAAATAGTGTTTATTTCATCTTTATCTTATCCACTTTCTAATTTTGTCTTTTTGTATGTTTTATAATGTACAGAATGTGTTATTACAGTGATACTCATAAGTTATACATTAACAAATATACATAGATTGGATGTACACATTCCAAAAATTTTTACTGATAGGGGTGTGCAATCAGAAAAGTTTGGAGGTCACTAGTCTAGGACACTTACTGCTGAAGGTCCATTCCTACAAGGAAATAATAAACAATAGGATTCAGTCCAAAATCTGATCATGGATGGCTGAACAAGTAAACTTAATAACATAAGGTTTAACAGTCTGTGATCCAAAACACAACACAATAAAAACCCAAAACATAACAACAAAAAACCAAAACACAGCAACCCCTTAAGACATACTCAGCACAAGGAATTCTACAACTGTTATGTCCAGCATAAAAGCCACTTTATAAATATGAAAGGAAATCCAACAAAGTAAAGTAGGTAAAGGGGAAGGTAGAAAACATAATGAAGGAAAACAAAATCAACTAATGAACCTCCAAATTAAAAAAGAAATCTCAAAAAACTTACAGGGAAATAAAGAGGATGCAAATTACAATGAACTAAACAAAAAAGCAACGAAAATAGGAAAAAAATAGAAAAAAATAGAGGAAAGAGTTAAGGAGAATAAAGATGGATACGTAGATTAAGGTTGAAAGGAAAGTGAAAAGAATGGAGGCTATTCTGGGAGACATTCACATCTATCTTGATTGCTGGGCTCCAAAAATCTTTGGAATACAAAAGGAATTGAGCAATCACCTACTGATTTTTAATTTGAGAGAGATGGGGAGGGAAGAGCAAATTATAGAGATGCTCATAGAGATCACTCAACATTCTAACTCCCAGTGTACCTCTAACAAATCCCTCTGGGACTCCGCATCACAGACACAGCCTGGACACAACAGGTACCCTGTGGTACCAACTGGACACGTTATAGAAGTGAAATGAGGAGCTAACCAATCAATGCTCCAATACTCCCAGAATGGAGCTATAAGGCTTAAGCAGTAATTTAAAGATGTTTGTACATTTCAGACTCCATTTTACCAGCTCGTACAATCATTGTTGGAAGTCACACAATAGCATTTATGATTGAGAAGGTAATCTAATTATAACATTGATTTCAAAAAATGTATTTCTCTGCAGAACAAAAAGTTACCACAGATATATTTCAAAAGCAGCTTTCAACAAAAGATCTGATTTTTCAGAAGTTTGTTTGAATTCTGTTCAATTACTATGGAGCTATAAAAGAAGGAGAAAAGAGAAACTGTCCAGGTGTAGGGGTAAATAACTCTATTGCTAGCGAGGGGTTAGTTATTTTCACTAAGGAAGCTTTCTTACCTGGAACAAGGCATCTTTCCCAGACACAGTTTTAGATGCTTCTCCACCTGCATTCCACAGAAGCTGACTCCCTGGGTAGGAGAGAGATAATGCTCACACACATTCTGCAAGGCCTCAGCAGCCAGCAAGGGAGCCAAGGCAGGGGAAGCGATGATAAAGCCTGGGGAACGAACAGGAGGTTTGCCTTTTCCCTGGGGCCCAGTGCTGCCATACAGTGCTCTGAGGATTTGTGAGTTTTCAGTGTCCTTGTCTCCAAAACAAACCTTTTTGACTCTTTTCCATTGCTTTGGCATTTTTGGGGGCAATACCTGCATATATTTTGATTTACACAAGTCATTCTGCTGAATAAGTTAAACAAAAAATACACTTTCATTCCAGCACTTAGGAGCCTCCCTATAGGAAGTCCATCACATGAATCACATACTGATTTTAGGGTTTGAGTTTCAGTGCATTTATTTCTCTAATTTTCCATATCCAGAACACATACTGTGCCCAATCTAAATCTCATATTTCCACCTTGTTATATTAATGTGAATGTTAGATGAATGTTTAATGTCTAAATTTTATCTGTCTGCTCTGCCTAGCAGAATTCACAGCTCCCAAGTTCAGTGTTAATACACAGGGGAAGTTAAATGTTTCAGAGAACAGAATCAGCAAAAAAAATTCCCAGTGAATCACCTCAGTCAGCACTGTGTTTTCTCTGATCCTATTCTCTAAAATATTAAACTTCTCCTGTGTATCATCACCCAGTTAAGCATAAGATGGTTCTTGAAGGTTGACGCTAAATGAGGACAAGGATATTTCTGAAATAACATAGATCTTCAAAGCTTAGATGATCTTTCTTATCAGTCTGGATTCACAGCATGAAACCACTTTATAAGGGCTCAAAAATCACAGAATCACAGACTATGCTGAGTTGGAAAGGAACCACAAGGATCATTGAGTCCAACCCTTAGCCCTACACAGGACCATCCCCAAGAGTCACAGCATGTGCCTCAAAGTATCATCCAAACGCTTCTGGAACTCTGCCAGGCTTGGTGCTGTGACCACTTCCCTGGGGAGCCTGTTCCAGTGCCCAACCACCCTCTGGGTGAAGAACCTTCCTCTAATATCCAACCTTAAAATGCATCAGTTATGGTCAATTTTATTTTATAAGGGCTTTTTAATTGCAACAGCTTAATGGTAAATAGCATATGTAATTATCTCGTGTTCTTACTGTGGTAGAAATACATATCTCTACTTCCAAGAACCAAATTCAAGACAGTTCTAGGCAGAAGCTATTACAAGAATAATTATGGATATATATACACAGGATTGAATCTCTCACTATACCCTAATGATTAGGTGTGTCCTCAAAAAGAGGAAATGAAAGATATTTTGTGGCTGTTTCTCTATTTTTTCTTTCCTTTCAGTACTTTAACAAGTAATTGCTTTATATAAATTCTGCAAACTGGCCTTGGAGACAGTTTTCTAAGCTGTGGGCTAGAGAAGATGGGTTCTGGTTTCCTCAGGGATTTTGTTGTACCCTCTTCATCAGTTTCCCAAGGGTCCTGCAGAACAAGATGGTACATTAATATCCACATATGAAGAGCTCTGGAATAGATTTGATTGTAATTAAAATCCAAAGCATCACACCCAGAGCATGTCTCTGTATTACATTGAATGATACCAAGACCCTTGCTGAAGACAACATGCAGTCATTTAATTTCTGTTTAGTCAGTAACTGTAAGAGAAACATTCCTGACTTTGGGTGCCTGACTTTGCAAGCATAATATATTTTCACTGAACTGCCTTTGCACAAAGGTTTCAGGGAGATAAAAAAGGTAGCTGAAATTCAGAAGTGACATCATGCAGCAACATAATGCATTTTCCTCAGCAAGGCTGCTGTCTTTACATTTAGCAATATTACTGTCACAGGAGTAATAGGCTTCCACAACCATGTTGGTGATATATATCATTCTGGAGTGTGTTGTTTTTCTCCAAGTCTTTCAACAATGTCTTATCAGCCTTATAACCTCATTCTTACCTACTCATATTCAAGTCCAGCTCCTCAATATAACTTTGTCTGGCTGCTCTATCTTCCCATTTTCAATCCTCTCTATTTAATTAGATTTTGACACTGAGTTAAAAATCTGAGAAGTGCATATATATCTACCTTCTCCAAGTACACAGTATTATTACTCATTTTCAAAACAATAGCTACTTTTATTATGAATTTTAGGAGACAAACCTCTGGATTCTTAAGGTTTCTTTGACATGCTCAAGAGAAATTCACACAGTTAAAAACTTAGAAAAGGTTGTTTAGATTAACAAACTATGAAATCCAACAGCATACAGTTGAATGCTTTTTTGATGCAGAGCTGTCTCCATTGACTAACACAGGAGCCTGCCATTGCATGCATTCTAAGCATGCTGCCTCCCCAAATACGTGCCCTTCAGCAACACTTTGCTTAATTCATCAGTTCCTATTAAACCAGTGAGAGGAGAAAGGAATCCATAGAGGCCACACAAGGCTATGCCTATGAGCCAGCCAAGAAACACCAGCACTATGAGGCAAAATAATCCCCACACTAAGGAACTGAAGCCTGCCATCTGAAACCAGTGACACGGAAAAGAAGGGTTAATTTTGACTGCAAGTGGATATAGAGACAACTCTCTTTTTGAGAAGCAAAAAAATATTCTATTTTAGCCAAGAAAGATCTGTTTCCTGTATTTAAAAAAAGTCTAATTTAAAAAATGCTAAGCCTTCTGGGAAACTTACTAAGGAAGAAAAGAAAATAACAGATTCACTTTAAGGAGTGGTATTCTAGACTGGAATAACTTGGATGCAGAATTTTTACATAGCTTTACAGAAATAAGTTTCAAAGTCCCTTAAACACACAACAAAATATGGCTATAGATGAAGAATAGAATTAATGTTTGAATATAATACACTTAGAATATAATAAATTAAGAAAATGCCAAGAACTAGACTATGGCTAATCCATAAAGCTGCAGAACTTCTTGTCCTGTCAGCATGGCTTGTTTTCTGGCTTAATGAGGAATAGGTTGCACACAACTAGTACCAGATTAATTGAGTTTACACATCTGCTGGTCTTTTTCATTATCACCTACTTGCTGTGATGAGCTTTCAGACTATGTGCTTTATTTAACAGATCCATCAAGCCTATTATCCACCAAGACTATTAACAGTTATCTCCCCAATGACTGAGATGTGTTGTGAGTTGTCAGACCATTTTATTTCTGCCTTGCTTATTCTTTCAGCAGTCTGGAAAATTGCAGATATATTTATATGTATGAAAACACCACAGTATCCAAAACACAACCTGGCATTTTCTGATGGTCTTGTGGGATGTTCAACAGCTAAATAAACCAAGAAAAATGATTCAATGGAAAAATAAATTGATCATATCTAAAACATATCTAAAAAGAAAGAGAAGCAAAAGTTAGGGTAGCAAAAAGCACTATTGCTCAGCCTAATGAGAGATCACTGCAGGTGATGCAGTATTATTGAGTTAAACAGGTTGCTCTAATTCAGACAGTAATTAAATATATGAACACACAGGAGGCACCTCTTTAAAATCATGACAGAGTAAATAAAAACATGAGAAATAACCCTAACTCTGCATGTATGGGAAACATAAACAGCTCAATTTCTTCAGCCAAGTTCTGTTTACAAATCATTTAAAATATGACCAGAAAGAATGTTTTCTTGAACAGTATATCTCTATCTAGATAGCACTGCTCATGGACTGATTTCATACCCACCACACTAATATATCATACTAACATACTAACACTGTTTTCACTGTTCTGGTGAGTGAAAAGAGACTATAGCAGGGCTCAAGGAAAGGAAGGTGTGGATTTATTAGCTGAATTTATGCTGCATTATGGTATTCCAGGGAAAAGTTCACAAATTTATCAGTTATGAGTAAAAGCAGAAAAATATATGGAAAACAGCCTTACCTTTACAGCTGACTCTGTGGCTTTTTAAATGGTTAAATTTTCTGCATCAGGCACTCACCAAAGCAGGAAACCAAGGTGAGTACAATGAGTGACAAGAGCCCTCATCTCCTCTTTTGTCATCTAAGCACTTGTACCAAAATATGGACATGCCCACAGCAACAGATGTGGTCTCAGCAAGTGGCTCAGGTCTTGGGTAGGCTGCAAGGAATGGAGGGATTTCTGCAGACAGAAAATGTCTCTCAGGACCCCTAAGTCTGGCATTTCCCAACTCTCACACCTGTAATCCTGCAACTGTGGTGGAAACTATCTTTATGCTGGCTCATGTAACCCCAATAGGGTGGCTAGGCTAGCTGGAGCTGCCAGCCTAGGACAGAAGTTTGTTGATATCACCAACATTAGCCAGAGATTGTGCATCCCAAGGACACTGTTGGCTGCCCTGGTAAGGCCCTGTTATGTCACCTGTGCTGAAGAGCTGAAGATGCAGCTTCCAGCCTCAGGCATGGTTTGATAGCTGCGTGTTAGTGAATACAATAAGTATCTTCTGATCTCAACCAGAAAAAAGGATGAGGCAAGGAAACTAAGGATAGATGCTGATGTATATGCAAGTCACGTTTTGATTAGTGAAAACTTTTGGAGGAGAGACCTGGCACACCTGGAGATATTAAAAATTAGTCTCTCCCTTCCTTCCATGAGAGGGATAGAGAAATAAGGATGGCTAAAAGAGTTTTGCAGTAATCTTATGGAAAACTCCACTGTGCCCATTGGCAAGGAGTATATTCTTCATGCCATTCATATGGCATGAAGCTGTGTCAGAGGAAGTTTAGGTTGGATATTAGAAAAAGATTCTTCACCCAGAGGGTGGTTGGGCACTGGAACAGGCTCCCCAGAGAAGTGGTCACAGCACCAAGCCTGACAGAGTTCAAGAAGTGTTTGGATGATACTCTGAGGTACATGCTGTGACTCCTGGGGCTGGTCCTGTGTAGGGCTAAGGGTTGGACTCAATGATCCTTGTGGTTCCTTTCCAACTCAGCATATTATGTGATTCTGTGAAAATGCGTCCGAAAATCCCTACGGGAAAGTTTCTCCTTTAATCTGTGTCTCTGAGACAATTTGGAGGGGTGGAGACCTTTGACAGAAGTCTCTTCCCCCAGATTCAATACCCCTAGTTTCTCCAATACAGAGAGAAAGACCAAATATACCTGGATGAAAGTGAAAAAATACCTCCTTGCCAAGCAGAATGCTAATAACAATACTGATAAAACTGGGTTAAACAAACTGATGAGGGGAAACTTCCCAAGCCCCTCCCACCAGACCAAATAGAGATGGTGGCTTACCTCCCCCACCACCTGGAAAAATGCATGTGGCTACAGGACAGAAACAAGATGGTCATCCTTCCCCGTGGTTTGCCTCTCCCCCACACAGAAAACCTGTCAGGAATGGTTAGAGAGTCAGCAGGGGCAGGAAACGGCAGATAGCTGGGATTTGATGTTGGCAGACACTGCTGTGTCACTGGAGCGAGGCTGCAGTGCTGGAACAGGCAGTTGGAGTAGGACTGCAGACACCCCAGGTGACTGGAAGGATACACAAGACACCCATTGGATCCAGCAGTGAGACTTCGTTGTCACAATTTCAACATTCGGTCTCTTTAAAGAAGGCAAAACACCAAAAAGCCAAAAAGAGAAAAGAAAAAAGGTGGATACCAGAATTTTTGTGTGAGCCAGGACAATCAGTTACACAAGCACTTCAGGAATTCATCAAATCCTCCAATTTCGTTAATTTTGTCTTTGCCATCTTTTTGCTAGATGACAAGAACATTCTATGATTTCCAAGGAATGTTCAGGGTGTATTTTTGTTACCACATTTGTATTTTTTTAAAAGGCAGCTTACAAATTCTGTTGTATGGACAGCTTTTCATAATTCATAAAACTATTTTTATGCTTCAGACAATTCTGTTAAAATGCACTTAGGTTGTATTAAATCACATTAGAGTGAAATATTATAAGATATTCTGTGTAACTTTCTTCTTACTGAGATATAACAAAGAAAGCTTCATCAATAAAATTAATTAAGCATTTAGTTTAACAAAACATCTTATAGTCAAGGGAAATACATGGTGATCTGAACTATGTCAACATTTTTTTCAGTGTATATGAAGGAGTGAGGTTTTTTCATACATTTATTTCAGCACTGAAGTTGCTAAACAAATATTTTGGTTGAAAATTTAAGTATACGAATATCATGATATTCACAGTTATAATGCTGCTGGCAAACCTGACAGCTTGCCAACTGAAATTTTTAACACCCACTCAACTTAAGCAGAAGAAATTCAAATAAAGAAACTGCACAGGACATAGCAAAACAGCGGCACTATATCTTCATACTTGTATTTACAGTGCAGGCCCTTAACATTAAGTTGCAGAGGGTTACTTTTTTTTTTCTTTCCAATAGAAAACAAACAGGCTCATCTTCACTCTGAACATGTACTCACTGAAATGATATTGCAAATTAGTGCTCAATTTCAACTAAATGAACTAGTTAAATAGCTAATTAAAACTGTATTCAAACATCTCAGTTACAAATATATTCAAGATGTCCTAAATCTGGCTTCAAGCTAGAACAAGACAAGAAAGTACAGTCTTTTTTGTTCTATTGAGTGACTTCCCTATTTTAAGCATATTTTACAAGGCTATCTGAAATGGTGATAGTAAAAAAAATAATGAAAATATTATGAACACATTCAAGTCTTTTCTCAGAATTACCCAAAAGATTGTTATGAATAATTGTTATGAATTCTTGTTTCCAAGATCGCCAATTTGAAAAGAACACTGCAGGGCTCAATGGTTTTTTGCTCCATCTATTGATATCTATACAGTCTAGAGCTAGATATCAAAAAACCCCTACCCAAACCAAAACAAAACTTTTGTGAATAGAACAGCATATAAACACCAAAATCTAAAACCATAACCTGAAAATCTGCACATTTCTCCTACCTAATGCCACCAGGTTGCATTAGGCTCAGGAGGGACCTTGATGTACATGGCTGACATTCACATCTTCACATCTTTCATAGGCATACCTTGCTGTCCCAAAAGCATGCAAGGATTAGGTCTTTCCTTTTAATTGTGTGTTGAATGTGGCCATATTAAGACCATAAAAAGGTGCAGCAAAAAGCAGCAGAACTCAATCAGCAAACAGTTTCCAAATTGGGAAATAAAAGGTCCTATCAACAGCAAACTGAGACAGCGAGCCCCTGTCAGAAGGTGGAAGGTAGGGGAAGATTCACACTAAGGCTTTTCTGGTTGACTTGAGGAAGAGAGCTTAGCTCTGCAGGCATGAATGTGAGAAGAGTCATGAACACAGTTGTTGCCCTCCCTTCTCAAAGAAGAAAAGTAGCCTAAGGTGGAGATAGGTGCCAACTGGAAAAATACTTTATCAAAGCAGGTGCAGTTATAGTTCATTTCAAAGATCTTGCTAGAAGATACACAGAACTGTTGCTACACTCATAAATTAAAGCTAAACCACTGAGCCATATATTTAACTTTCTGCTATACACTACTCAGCATCTCCTCACACTCGTAGGCATTCTACCTATTGCATTCCAGGTCCCAGTTACTCACAGTCATGCAATCCTTTACACAAAAGTTTGGGTAGCAATTTTCAGAACATTTTTATATTTGTATGTATGTAAACTTAGCATGTTTACTTAAGGTCTAGGAGAAATATTCTAGATAAATATTCTTGACCCAAACCCTCATTAGCTTGGATGGAACGTGCTTTTCTTTAGTACTCTCCTTTGCCGGCAGAACTCAGAAGCATAGGAGAGGGATTGCCATCTCCCTGCCACCTCCTTCATGGTACAGGAGCATCAGCAATAACAATAACTTCCACTGGCTCTTTATGCCACTGTATTCATTTTGGAACAGTGTAAGGCATAATTTCTAAATGTAATAAAATAAATCCAAACAGAATAACTTTAAATTTGCAGGACAAACCCTTTTATGTTGTTTAAATTGAAACGCCTTTTGTATACTTACATAGGTAGAAAGTATGGGTACATATTCATTCATAGTTTATTTCATATTGAAATAATACCTAAAACCATGTTTAAACTTATAGTTTACTATATTGGCTTTAACTTACAATAGTTTTGTACTGAAAATATCAAGCATATCACACCTGTGATTATCGTAAGAGATTCTCTTTAGAATCAACTTGATATGAATTTACCACTACACAAGGTGTGCATGCATACTTCCAATGATATTTATGTTTCAATGAATAAAATTTAAAACACTATACCTGCTGTGTTTGCTCAGTTTTTGTTTCCACATTACAATGATTGTTTCAGCTCAGAGCTACAGGAAGGTACTGTGCACAGGACTGAGCACTGAGATGAGTTAGGAGCAGCAGCTGTCCTCGGTGCCTCATCTCATCATGCAGCTCAGACTGACAGAACGCCAGTGGGTGAACATTGCAGGAGCAGGGAGCAATCTAGGACAACTGTCCCATCACTGAAGTATCTGTGTATGCAGGAACAAGATTAGTTCATAGTACATGAGAGATCAAATGCAATAAAGAACTAAGCCTGTGAAAATTTCTTAGCATTTCTTAGCTCTGAGTAGAACTAGCAGGTGCCTGAAACATGGTCAGTCTGCATAAGGAAAGAAATAGTATGATACTACATCCTTTACCAGGACAGGAAAGCAGGGTATTGAAGGCAATTTTAATAGTTAGAACCTCATGAAGATTATAGTGAATCAGTCACTTCTGCATCTGGTTTGGTCAGTTTTCAAAACTACAACGGAAGTGGTAGCACAGGAATAGTTCAAAAGTTCAAAAGCCAAACATTTAATCTGAGCTGGTCAGAGTTTCAAGTTTTCATTTGCTGAAACTCCAAATTTCCTTTCAGTGCTAGTGGTACCAACAAACAAAGCAACCCAGATATTTTTAATACTCAAATATATCAAGGGTTTTTTTTGTGTGGGTGGTTTTTTTTTGTTTTGGGAGTCTTTGTTGTTTGCTTGTTTGGTTTGGTTTGGGGCGGGGGGGTGTTGGTGTTTGTTTTTTTGTTTTTTTGGTTGAGGGGTTTTTGTTTGTATGGGTTTTTTAATACCATACCTTTTATTTTTCTATTATTCCTGTAAGGAAAAAGTGCATTACTAATGGCATGTGCTTGAACAGTTTTTGTTTGTTTGTAAATAAGCAACCAACAAAGTGCAACATTTAACACAACATTTGGCAAAAGCATTGCTTTGGGAAAATTGTCATGACATCTACAATCGCATTATTTACTAAAACAATACCCCATATAAGTTTCAAAATACACTAATGTGTTTTCTGTTCTGAAAATCCATAGTTCATCACTTAAAGTTTATGTAAATAGCATTCATTGCAACAGTTTAGATACACTGTTACATATATGTATGCAATGTTTATACAATAAATGCAGAATTGAACTGGATGCCATGGGTTCTGGCCTTGCTCTCCCCATGGTTTTTCACTACTAGACACCAGCAGAGGTAAGAAAATCCAGACCAATACACAGTAGGTTATCTGTAAAAAATAGTCCACAAAATAAGAACTCAAAATCTTTTTGAATGTGAATATGTAGTGTTCTCCTCTAAGTTTGTCTGAATCCACAAAACTAATAGAGAATTTAGTTTCAGTAAACAGTTCAATCAATCAAAGAATAGTAACTTTCAGTATATCTTAATTCAGATTATATCATTATTATATTCAGATTATCAGTAATTATTAATTCAGGTTTTAATTCAGAGCTATACAAAGCCAGTATTTTTGGATATTTGGATATGCATGAGTCTCTTCAAACTTAGGTCATATTTCCATATATTACAGTATAGCATTTTTATTTAACTCTGATCACATTTTCAGAGGTTGTCAGCCAGCAAGTTACAGACAGCAAGACAACCCTTCCACTACTGGGCTTTTCTTCATCCCAGTTAGTCCTGTTTAAATGTTCTTGTATGTGTCCTCAGCACAAGAGGATTATCGGTGAGGCGATTTCTCCCCTGACTCAGCTTGCAAAACATGTGGTCTCATTTTAGAAAACACCGTATTGCTCAGTAAGACATGACTGATGCTGCCAAAAATGACTCTGAAAAAACAGGGCAAGTCTTAACTGCTGTGGCTTGTGGTCAGAAACAGAATCTTTCTGCCTCTATACTGAGCTTCTCCCTATGCACTTCTGCTGCCTCTGATCTCCTTCCTTTACAGTAGTTAAGATACGTTCTGTCCCTAACGACTGTCCCATCTAAAAATAATCACACAAGAGATGTCAGACTAGCACAGCAGGATGCTGAAGCGTCTCTAGATGCGTAACAGGGCTTCTCTTACACTGGGTTGCAGCAATTTAGGAATTCACACTTGATAAATGCAATAAGGGCGGCTTCTTTTTATCTCCTGCAAATGGTGCCAGGACTGATATCTGCCTGACCCTTATTTGGCAATCCAGCTTGTTCTTTTATGCTATTCTCTGGAATCATAAAAGTCTAATATTTGATCAGGCAAACATGCACTGTTATTGTATATAATTTTTTCACTGCCATCTATAGATGAACTATGTAATTGACAGCAGGTGGCTCAACTTTTTGCTTGGGTCTACATTTTCTAAAAAAATACTCATACAGAAACATACTCTGTTTGCTTTGATAGTGTTTCTCAAGCAGAAAGATAACGCCGGAGCTCTGAAAGTTTCTTACCAATAGCTGAAATGACTCTACTTCAGCTTTTTTATGCATCCCATTTTCTAGATACAATGGTAAAGCAACAGGCTATTCTGCTTTACACTTAAATAATGCTATTACTTTAATCAAATATCCTTGTCCTTGCTCCTTTTTCAAGGTGAGCAAAAATTGTAATGGAAGCTAAATGAAACATAGTATCTTTCTTAATGGCAATGTATTATATTACTCCTCATATGGGTTAGATAAGCTGATTAAAGCCCTGCCAGAGCAAGGCCCAGAGAAATTATCTGTCCTTGTCAGGACACCATAGGCCACCTTCTTAGGACTCCTACCACAGGAGTGGGGAAAAAAGAGAAAAACCCCACTTTGTTACTGTAGAAACTTCGAAGTATTGCAGGTATTGCTTCTCTCTCATTGTCTTCAATGTAGTAATTTTGTAAATGCCTGTGTTTGCAGGTTTTGGAAGGCTGAGTACTGTACTTTTTCAGAAACCTACAAAAAACTTAGGAAAATACATGGACTTACCAAGGATACTTAGCTGAAAGCCTTTCAAAAATGCACTCTTAATTTGCAATGGAAACAGCATTGTTTGAAAATGTTATAGCATATTGTTGCACTGTTATTTGGCTTTTCTGACAGGTACCTAAGCAACCAATACTCTGAGAAAAAGGATTGTAAAATAAACTACACTTGAGAAACCGCATAACAAAGGAAGCACAAAGGGCCATAAAAACAGCCTCCAAACTTCCTCAGAAACATTCATTTTTTATTGATTGTTTCTACTGGGAGGATTACCATGTTTGGCAAAGGCAATTATGCCTTATCCTTAACAGCCCTCACAGCTTCTCGACTGCTGTGGGCTGTGAATCATTTGTTGACTAGGACATTCGCTTTTGTCTGCTTGCTACAAGATTTCAAGTCTAACCTAATTCTGGTTTCAACAGAATTAGATGTCATCATGTTTATCCAGTATGTGATCATCATCACTGCATCTAGGTCTTCTCTTAAAACAATTTGGTGATTTCAGAGATTAAAACTGGTGTCTCTTGTCCTGTCAGCAAAGCCATTCTGTAAAAAAACCCTCAACTTCTACTCCTCATAAGGTAGGTTAGGAAAAAGTAATGACCTTATCTTTAGGAGTTTATTATACATTATTATAGATTATATACATTGTATGTCTTATATTTATTATTGTAAACTGCTTATTGAGACCTCCAGCTTGTCTCTTCTTTTCCCCTTGGCACTTTGCCCTGAACTTTTTAGAACTGACTTACCCACCATCTTTGCCACGCTGCCAAGCCCTTTCAAAGTCCCTTACAGATGAAAGCAAAAGCAAACTGCTCCGAGAGTGTTACCAAGGCATTTTCTTTGATAATACCTAGACCTGCACTTATTGCATTATTTCAGTCACAGAAAAAGGCTTGTACTATTCAGTACTATTTCAGCTACATATGGACAACAGAACCCAAAGTAAATTGCTTTTTACCTTTCTTTTTCTGGCTATTACAGAAATGAACAGGACATTGCATTACAGTATCATTTTCACATTAGCACTATATCACCATCCAAGGTCTGAGCTGTTTCTAAACTAGTCTCTAAACTAATCTGGAAAGTAGTGCCTATGGTGCTTTACAGGCTCAGTGCAACAGAGAAAAAATAAGCAATTCAGGTAAGGGTTGGCTAAATTAATATGAAGAAAAAATACTAGTAGTTCTTTAGTTTCACTCAAATGTTCTTAATGGATTTCTTATTATACAGCTTTGGAACAATAAAGTAAAGCAATTTTATATTTTTTCTTCCAGTTCATACCCTTAGACAATCTTGTCCTCAGAAAGATTTTTTGTTCTCTAGGTTTTCATGCACTGCTATAATTCTTTGCACTAACGCTTGATGAGAATTTTTTAAAAGCTATCTTAACAATGATTTTGTTCACTTAAAGATTCTTTTTAAAATAATTAAATTTACATGTATTTTTTAAAAATTTTCAATACCTTTAGTTTAACAACTGGATCTTCTTGTTCACTAGAATAGAGATGCTAAATTATAAGTAAATATTGCCATTGGAAAACAAACTGTATAAATCAAAGTTTTTGATTCCCTCACTTCTCTCACCTACTCTTTCTTATAGAAAAATATAAACAGAACATAACTTTTTCACTGTTTTGGTGGAAAAGACAAAGTTTATCCTTTACCAAAAATTAAAAACAAAACTAAAAGGCTTGGGGGTAAAAGGCCCCAAACCCCTGATCTCATACTCCAAATTAAAGCCTAAAGAATTTTCCAATCATGGCTAGAAGAAAAATGATTTTGTCAAACATCTGAAAATGCATTCTTCTAATGCTACCACACCCCTGAAAAAAGTCAAATTTAACATATGGAAGATGGCAGGAAGGATAGTGAACAACCTGCTTCACTCAAGTTATGTCAAAAAACCCTTCTCTCTCTTGCAGGTGCTGCTTGGTCCCTCAGAAAGCTGCACATTGAGGCTGCTGAAGCTTTTCCAGTTGTTTGCAGTTCAATTGCCTCTTCCTGCACCTTAGCCAGGAACAACCTTCATTACAAGTCCAATCACAATTTTAGGGCAGCGCTGAAGTCTAGGACAATTCTAAACTTGGCTGTTATTCTATGAGGACTCAGCCAAAGTGACCACATACACCTGGGGCCTCCACACAGAACACAGCATTGCACAGGCAGCTGTGGACATTGTTCATTGCAAACTGCACAGCTCAAAAAGGTCTTTGCAGCTCCCTTCAACTTCAGGTGCTTGCTACTAGTCCTTCTGTTCTAATTATTGATAGAATCTCTATCAGTCAAATTATCCACTTCAGAAAAAAAAATAACAAAACAAAACCAACTGCAGAATCCTTTTCAAACTGCTAAAATACTAAAGCAAGTAAATGATTGTCAGACTCAGTATTTACAGAAAATAGGCTGGAAAACAAAGATGACAACCCTCAGCTGAGCTAGTTGCTTCTGGCCTGAAGGCCTTGTATTATTCAATTCTGCATGAACATGTGATTGTTACTGCATGAAACTTAATATACAAATAAATGTTCAACACTGCAGTATTTGTTTTCCTGAGGCAGACGGTTCAGTAACAAACAGTAAGCTCCCTTCAACCAAAACAAGCAAGAAAAGAACACAAATTCTGCTCAAATGATTAGCTTCTTGTTTGAGAAAACTTAATTTCAACAAAGGAAAAATGTAAGTTAACACCATGTACCAAAGGCAAATATTTAAATTTGTTACTCCTGACCTCCCCTCTAACTGATGGGGGGGAATGATTTCAGGGGGAGGAGCAAATGAGATGTCAGGATGCACACACTACATGTGTTTCACAGAGCTTGGCTTACATTTAACTTGATACTATATTTTTCTGTATTATAATATAAAAACACTATGAAAAATAAAAAACTTGAATGCTATTAAAAAAGTTAGGAAGTTAATTACTCCCCAGTCGTTACAGCAAGTCCATCTGGCAGCTTAACAACTGCAACAATTGAAAACCAAGAATTTTCCATTTGCCAGCAACAGAAGTTGTTCCTATGGTTATTACTGTTTGAAAATCTACTTGGAAATTTCTAAGTCTCATTAAACTACTGAGTAATTTGCCAAGATGACAAGTATTCTTAATGAATCAGGGAAAACCCTTTCTCTGATCCCTTTATGAAATGCGTACACTCAGAAGTTACCCTAAAAAAACACTCAACCATTATGTCATTAATATCAATATTGTACGTTTTGCATATGCTGCATTCAGGGAACTACTTTTGTTTTTCTTCCTCAGTCTGGGCAACTCCTGTGTCCTTTTAAAGCAGAAGAAATTTATTTCAAAACAGTAATCAGTGCTGTTGAAAAGCTGTATCTCTACTTCTTCTGTAAAGAATAATAAATCAAAAACAGCATCAGAAGTCAACAATGAGAAATTGCTAAAAGTATCTGGGACTTGTGAAATCCTGAGAACCTGCTAAGGTCACAATTCAATAAGGCTTTTAAACATTTTAAAGCCCTATGATAATTCACATTTCTCAGACACAGAATTAAATATCTTAACGAACTCGAGCCTATGCCTATATCATCTCAGTGTATATAAGCACAGTTCTGCATAAGAAATTCTCCATGGCAAAACACTAAGGAAACTATAAAGAGTGCCTGACCAATATTGAATATACTTCATCAGTGAGGTTTAACAGGTAACACAGTGACTGAATTAAGGGTCAAATACTCAAAACTGGTATAAAAAGCATCTTTACTGAACAACTTATGAAAAGGAAAACGCATATCATTTGAGGCCATTAAACAAATTACCTTACTGATACTGACAAGAATTCAGTAGAATGTTTGCCAAACATCTTGCTGGTCCACAAAGCATTCAGTGAAAAATATACCAAACAGGTCACATTACACAAGCAACCACTTAGAAAAAGTCAACGTAAAAATAGCAATTATTTTTCTAACTGCTCTTTTCCCCATCTGTTTTTCAAAATGCCTAAAGCACAAGCATTCTGTCAATCACTTTTCAGTCTCATTCTCAGGTTCGCTATCTCCACTATCACTGTCTCTTCCAGGGTGTTCTGGCATTTTTCGATGTTCATTCACTTCAACCATATTCAATTCTCCTTCCTTCATCATTTCTTCCACCATCATATTTTCTTCTTCTGCACCTTCCTGCATGTCTTGCCCTTCACCTTCTACTTCAGTCTCTTCATTTTGAGTAGTTTCTGGTTCTTCAATCATGGCAGGTGGGGGCAGTAAATGCTGGATGATTAAAAAAGGAAGAATTTTAAGTTTTTACATTTTAGCTTGAATTGTTCACCTAATATTTAGGATTTTGCATTACATACCAAGTTAACAACAAGGACTTAAGATTTAAAAGCCCTAATGATTTGTAAGAACTTCACTCCTATATAAGAAAATTTAGAATAATCTTGGCTCACACAATGGTCATCTTAGACACAATTTTTTCCTGAGAAGAGGGTATTAACAACTCAGGACTTCCAATTTAAGGACAACAAACACATTTGATTACCCCAAACAGTCAGACAAGTTATGGTAAATCCCTACTTGGATTAACACACATATTCCTACCTGTAGCATGATGTTTCACCTGGCATGCAGTAAAACAACTCGAACAATGCCCTGTTTTGCAAAGCCATCAGTGGTGGACTGAGATAGGCTGTCATGCTGCTTTTGGTGTTGAATTATGCTAAAACCAGTCTGACTCGCTAACCCCAAAGTTAAATACCCTGATAGTAAAGTACAGGTGTAGCAGATATGGCAAAATATCCTTATCTAAAAATGCTGAGACGGCTGGCCTGGAGACATCAATCACTTTATGCTATAAAATTCCAGTCCCACTTTCCAATGGCAGGTTCTGCTAACATACACCTTTTGGAGTGTGTGTGGAGATTCCTCCCTTGGCAGGGATGCTCCTCAAAGTTACTCCTCAAGGCTGAGTGGAAGAGATTTGCCCAAAGTCATTGGTATGAGTGAGTAACAACCACCTCTACTTAATACTTGTTCTTTTTTTTTTGCTAGCTTTAATAAAATTGCTTTGATATAGTACACTATACTATACTAATAGTTTTAACTTCTATACTGTGTAGTAAAAAATTCTATTTATTATGATAAATGATTAGATAAAAATAATTAATTTTTATATAAATATATCTGATTTGCCATCCTTAATCCTAGGGGACAAAGTTGTACAAAGGTTCAATCACACCTCTTTAATTCCTTAGCCTTAAACCGTTGACAAAGTCTGGGACTAAGAGTGGATCTAGCTGTACCTGGGCACATCTCTGAGGAGGAGTTTAGACAGCAAGGGGGTCCTTTCTGCACCTGGTGACTCAACAGGAGGACTTCTCTAATAAACTTTGTCTGAAACTCCGACTCCACCCTGTGACACTATGATAATCTCACCTATTACTATTTCAAATTCCTAGATACATTTAACTTGTTTTTTGAGGCCTCTAACAGACCTGTCTTTAAATACTTATTTCCATAATTTCTCCCTGCAACATCTTATAAAATGCTATAACTGTTACCTGCACTTACACAAGTTTCACAAAAAGCTGTAAATGTAGAACAACACAAGTTCCACTAACAGTCAAAACAATGCTTAAATGTTTCACTTGCAACCAAAAAAGCAGTGTGCAAAACATTATAAGCAGCAATGGTAGCCAAATAACATATTTGGGGAAAAAAATACCAACAATACAGTGAGCTGAAGAGTAAGGATGAATGCTATACAACTTCAGGCTGTCAAGAAACTCTCATACTTCTTGCAGCCTGACATTATTTAATGGCATGATGGATATTTCCTTGGAATATTGTGGATCATTTTAATAAAATGCAAGTTTGACAAACTTCCCCTTGATGATTGTTTAGTTTTGTTTTGCTCAAAAGGCAACTTGGCTTCACATGACAAATTAAGTGTTTAATTACAGTGAAGTCTTACCTTCGATTAGATGACACTAGTATTACTAATATCGCTAAGCATAGGCAAACCTATGAAGCAACTATGACCAACAGTAGAGATATGAAGAGCATTTTTAATAGACTTTGAAGTTATCATACTGATCTCTATAATCCATCCGTGCACAGAAAGTGTAATTTCCAAACCAGAGATCCTTTCAGTAAAAACAGAAATTCTTGATGCAGGAGACAAACTCAGGCTTCTGTGATTTAGTTAGATGCATATTTTGCTTTGTGACAACTACTAGTGTAAAAGAAAAGGAAAAATATCATGTTGTACTAAATAGAGTAAGTGAAATTTAATGTCTGCTTTGCTTTTTTTTCTGTAGTTCACTTCTTGGCTTCCTCTGCAAGGAGAATGTGATTCACTGCCACAGCAGGAAAACAGCAGTTTTGTAACTAATTTTAGCTAGCAAGGGATAAAATTAGGATATCAAAAAGAGTAACTGGTATTAGCAGAAGGATTGGGTGCATATTTGATTAAGGTGTCAAGCAAACCCATTTTCTGGTAATATTTAGATGCTACCATCTGCTTTTCAGGACATGTATACACACTGCTCTGTTTTGACAGGGCTATTCATTTACACCTGAATGTGACCAACTACACAGTCTAAGTCTTCATCACATAGCATTTTGCATGGTTCAAAGATCTCCAACTATATTAGACAAACTGGCTCCAAAACAAATCTTGTTGTATTACAGGACTGGGTTTCTAACAAAACAGTGTGAGCTTCCTTCACTACTACAAAAAAATACAGTTGTAAGAAGAAGAGTGTCACTCCTCTTTCTCTATCCCTTGTTCTTTACAGCACAGAGATATTTAGAGCATTTCCCCAAAATAGTGAGAAAGTATTGTGTCTGGCAGTTCCACCTGGCAAAGGCTTTTTCTGGGTAGCAAAATGCTGCAAGTTTGGCTGAAGCTGTCTCCCAGAAATAAAAATAAAATTCACGAGTCATTGGATAAGAACTGCAGAGAAAAATAAATTTTCTATCTGAAAGTCTGACAATCAGTTAGAGGAGAAGTTTCGAGTTCTGATCTCTACTGAATACACTGTTCCATACTAGATGAAACAGTAGAAAAAAAGAAGGAAGAGGATGTGACAGAAAGACATCCTTGCATTAAATAACAGAACCTACATCTCACAGACAAAGACCTTGGACGATCTGTTCAAGGATACAGAGTCACATTCACACTGTCTTCCCACAGTCAGCTAATACAAAATGAGTAGTGTCCTTTCACATCAATTTTGTCTAGTTTTGGAAATCTTTAAGAAGAGCAAAAACCAATAAAGAAACTTCAGAGTACCATGAAAGAATAAACTACAGGCAATATAAACATGATACATGCCAGACATTGGGTGAAAGCTGATGCAGTTGGGGGATAGCATTTAAGACCACTCTCCCTTTTGGTTTACTATCAACTACCTCTAGGCTTTACCGATCCAAGTAGGCTGACTAAAGGCAGCTTTCTGCTCAGTATACTACCTAAACTACACTTACATAAGACGACAATAAGCGGCTTCTGTATGGTTCTGCTTCAGGGGTTAAACACTGACAAAATGTAGGTGCTACAAAAAGCATCTAGAACTGCTTCCAAGCCCATGCAATTTTGCTTGGTGCTGAACTAGTGCTGAAAAAGATTGCTCCAGAACAAAAAATGCTACAGCTGTGAACCAGCCTGGATAATACAGTGATTTAACATGGCTAAAATGGTTTCAAGACATGATCTGGTCTTTTAAAATACTATTGCACCACGCAGTGGTGTTATAATTGCACTAGCTGCACTTACCTGAAACGTAACACAGAAGTTTACTTACAAGTAAATACCAGACAAGTTAGTCCTTTAGTATTGATGAACAGTATTCTTGGGCCATACAGAGCCATGTCTAGCACTTGGCATCAATTGCTGCTAGGTTTGGGTCCTTAAATTGGGCCTTCAATGACTAGAAGATACAGCTTCTGCTACTACAAGATTTTTAAAGACCTCAATATTCTCACTCCCAGTCACAAACACTTCTTGAATTTTAAATGTAACAGGAACAGTTCATAATAGGAACATAACCTCAACAGCTTCTCATGCCACTTACCAAAAAACAATTTAGTTTTAAATGCACACATTCCAAGAGTTAGAAGTTTCTTACCTGTTGATGGTGGCGTGTACTCTGTATCATATGCATATACATATTGTACACGAAATTAGCCATTTGAGGCATGTTCTTAATAACATGGATTTGGTGAGATGGTCTTTCTCCATTCTAAGGAAGGGAAAAATATTGACATTCAGCAAACAAAGCAAAAAACCATTATTCAAGGGCTATCTAACTATATTAAAAAATACAAGCCCCAAGAAATTAAATAATGCTTTTCAAAGAAAAAACATAGCTGAAGTCTTTGGAAAGTTAGGAAATATAGGTCTTACACTTTGGGGAACTGGATTAGCCATGGTACTGCAG
This sequence comes from Sclerurus mexicanus, assembly GCA_013396755.1. NCBI lineage: Eukaryota > Metazoa > Chordata > Aves > Passeriformes > Furnariidae > Sclerurus > Sclerurus mexicanus. Next base: position 119,694 of record VWZF01006270.1, on the reverse strand, counting down.
CCAAAGAAGAAGTTTCAAAAGGGAAGTCTGGGTTGATTCTTACTCCATAAACTACACTTTGAACTTGAGTAATTTTATGTATTAAAGGCACAAATAGTTTATGATCAGATTAAGACTTAGCCTACTAGCCCACCACAGTCCAGCTCCTTCTTGCTCACACTCACTGATCATACACACTGCATTCTTGTTGCACAGTTGATGTGCAAGTTCCAACTGAAGGGCTCCCTCCCAAGCTTGTCAACAGCACTTAAGACCAGGGAAAGATCTGTAACTGAATTTTGGGTACATGCAGGCACCCCTTCTCAAACTTTCAGGAAGCAAAGCAGGTATGCTCCTCTGTTTATTTAGCATCCTGCTCTGTGTGTCCTTTGCTTAGATGCTCAATACAAACCTCTCCCTAAAAATCTAGCACAGTATTACAAATTAGGGTTTTGTGCTTATGTACCTAGTTCAGCAACAAAACTCTTGCAATTCTGGAACCAATTTGAAAAGAAAAAAAATTACTTGGTTATCCTGAATTATTCAGTTAAATGTAATTTTACCTCTTTACATGAGAAGTGATTAGCTTTATGTAGCTTTGTTTGAGAAATAACATTATTCTGCTTCATAGCAAGATCAAAAATATGTAACCACTAAAATCTTACCTATTGATCAAAACAGAAAAATACTGAATCAATGACACAAGCACAGCAGTTATACTGATAATTAAGTTTTGTGGAAACATCAATTAAAACCAGCTAGCATGTATAATGATAGAACTCTAAGGACATAATTCATAGACTCACAGAATCATGAAGGTTGGAAAAGACCTCTAAGATCAACAAATCCAATCAACTGCCACTGTGGAGTTCACCACTAAACCATATCCTCAAGTGCCCCATCCACACAGCTTTCTGAGCCCTTCAAAGGATGCTAATTCCATCACCTCCCTGGGCAGACTGGTGCAATACCAAGAGGTACAGGTACCAGTTTAACAGAGAAAACAGTTCCAGCTCCCATAGCCCACTCAAAAAAAGTTAGAAAACACAAACATCCATTACAGATACCAAAATACAGTGCAGCTGTTCCCACCTGTCTTGCTGTCGGAAAACATTCTGTGGGAACAGTATGGAGATGAAGCGGTCGAGCTGTGAGTTGGCTGAAAGCCGGTGTTAGTTCAAAACAGTTCTGAAATAGCGAAACCCTTGCAAAGATATAAAGGCCAAGTCTGGCTCTCGACATGGCAACGACCAATCGTCGGACATCCCTTCAGAAAACAAAATCAAGCATGTTCTTTTACACATAGTTGCAATAAAAATAACTAGAAGTAGAGAGAAGTCTCAACTAAAGGAAATATAAAATCATCTGCCAAAATACTATTTTGTTTTTATTTTTTTTCCTACATACTGTTTCAGTAACTACAAAATCCTAGTACCATTATATAGAACGATACATAAATATATAGGTTCACTGTACCAATAATGATATGAAAAAACATCCTTTACTATTTTCCTATACGTCACAAGTAAAGTTGAGAGTAAGCACTAAGAAAAATGACAACAGCATTTCTGTATCCCTGAATGAGCAAAGATGAATGTGATAACTTATGTAACTATTGCTGATTAGACAAGTCTTTCTCCATCCCAGCCTACAACAAAAGCATAAACATTTAAAATCATACATACTAATACAATTTATGCAATGATCAAACATTACTGATGTAAAATAAATAAAAATCTCACTTACAGGAAAGGATCTATGAGAAAATTTAAGCCTGCATTTGCTCAACAAATATTACAGCCCTATCATTATTCTACTAGGGTGAAACCAAGTTCAGCCTATCTGCAGTAATATAACTAATTATAGTACAAGAGCCATTACTGAAGGATGAAGTGGTCATGAAGAGGGTACCAGACACTTATAAAAGGAAGTATGTCTGAACTTCAATAAATACATAGCATTAAACTTCATTTCTACTACATACTCAAATAATCTAATGCTTCTGTATAATGCACTATAAACATTTCTGTATCTGACACAGAGAACATGTACTTCCATGATGCTGCAAAAAACATTCTTACCTAAGGTGGCCTACAGCTTTGGTACGCACTAGTGAAAGGAGAATATAGTCATTTTGTTGACCTTGAAATCTGTCCACAGTTGTTACCTAGAGAATCAAAAACCAAGAGAAAACCTCCACAGGTTAATCTTTGCAATTTCAATTAAAATATGACACCAACATTTTAACATCAACTTTGGACTGAGAATGTAGTAAACAAGAGAAAAGAAAATGTTTTAACTGTTTTAGCTGGTCTCTAACCAAAAAGCATGAGGTTTTATTGGAAGATGTTGGGAGCTTTTGTCTGACTGTATACTGTTTCTTTCACTTTTTTTTTTTAAAAATCCAGACAGTTAGCAGTGGAGTCCTAATATCAAAAAATTATGGAAAGCCATTACCTTTATAGTACAGTTTTAATCTGCCGAATTGGCACCAAACTTTTATAATTATATTCTTTATTTGCGTCATCAGATTTGTCATCGTATGTTTTATCAAATCATTTCCACTCTGGGTGGATCTTCCTAAAGGTGTGGCTTTAGGGATTGGTGTTTTTATTGAGGACAAAATAAATGACAAAGAAAAGCATTATTCTGTCCCATGTAGCCTGTAGTCTTTTCACCTTCACCAACTCCACTCTGTCAAATTACCAACAGGCAGAAACAAGGACTCTAATTATGAAATTCCACAGAACATAGGTTCATAAATGTGTGGTTAACCACGGAATACTTGTACATGTAGATGTGAATCTATTGAATTAGTCTGATTTACAGTATGACAATTTATAAAACAGAGAAACCACTCCATGACTAATATATTTTCAAAGTCACCTTATTTGGCCGTCCAATCAGTGGATTATTTCCACACCGCTGATTAATGACATCACGGATCAGGTGTTTCTGTCCATTGTATGTCGTCAGGATACTTATCCTGTCTGCAGGATAACCAAGTAGGCACATATACATGAAGACTGCCACAACGTACTCTGCTTCACCAAGATTCTTAAGTTTAAAATAAAAGGGGAAAGAAAAAAAAAAGAAACCCACACAAAAAAGGTGTAAGGTTAGAAAGAATAACATCTGTGACATTGACAGATATTCAATGCTGAAATATCTCTAGATCTGATGATTATTTACTCACTTCATACAAGCCATTTTGAAACAACAGAAGAACACAAGGAGGTTTAATAACTTCGTTCTGATTCCTCTTCAGAGAACTACCAAAAATATCTACATCAATATTATTGTTAGGCATTGACTGAAACTTTGCAATATTTACTCAAAGCATTCCAAGCAGTCCCCCCAAAAAGCTGCAATGAGTCACTCTCCAATAAACTGAAAGTAAGAACTAGTTAAACTAGAATAAATAAAATCCTTTCATGTATTAATTAGGAGACAGACACCTGGATTATCAAATCCAGTTACTTCTACTGCAGGCCATACCTATTCAATTTCAAATGACCAGCTGTTATTTTGTATATTGCAACTTTCCTTCGGGGCCATTACTTTATAAGTCTGTCCCAAAGAACCACTCTTCTGGCTATAGGAAATTTTGTTCTATTTCCAGACTGAAGTTATTCATAGCCTGCTTAAATCCATTTTCTGTCAACAAAAATTATCTTTCACATTAAGAAGTTATTCTCAAATGCTGACATTTACTCCTGCTCTATTTATACTGGGAATTTTATCCCCACTTGGCGTATGTTTGAATGGGCTGGACATACCAGCCTCATTTATTTTTTCTTACTAAGTGGGCTCTGCATTACTTGGAAAATGCAGTTGCCAGGCATATCAAACACCTGTGGGTGTAAAGCTATTCCACAAATTTTAATCCCCTTTAAGTCTGGAAAGAAAAGTCCAAATTTACAATGAGAAATATACATGGCAGCAATTTGTTATCCCATGAAAAAACATGCAATGCCACCAACATACTCTGCTAAATATCTTGCAATGCTCAAGATCATGATCAAAAAAGTTATGGTAGGAACTATTAGAAGAGTTTGCACATGAAAGCACTGCTGTAATGACAAATGTCTTCTGTGTCCTCATATCAATGTTCTTAATCTTCTTTTGCTAAAGAGTGGTCTAAAGCAGTGCTCAGTTATCGAGCACTCTTTTCAGCTGTTCATCTTCCGCTGGACAACTTTTTACTACTTGTTTACTTACAGTTTAAAAGACAAAATCAAAAGAAACTCTCAAAAAAATTCTGTCCTCAATCTTGAAATAGGATAAAGTGGATTATGACTCACCATTGCTTTCTTCACTAACAGCACAATAATTTGTATTAAAATATACTGAGACAAACCCAAGCAAAACCTATGAATATATTTCACACCTTTTTTAAAAATAGATTAATGTAAATCTCAGTGATCTTCACAGGGAAAAAATTAACATGAATATTATCATCTTAAAGTATATTGTTTGCTTTCCATAATATTAAGCAAAATATAAGATGTTAATTCCATGTTTGAATTAAACTCAACTTGCACACAGCTCCAGCTTCTAACTTTTCCAAAACCCAAGGTTGGTATTCTAGGCACCAGTATTTGTTTCATCACTCTTTTTAAAACAAGAAAAATAAAAGGACTGAAAATATAAGCATCTTATTACAAGTGTAAAATGTTTTCCCAATTTAAGAGAAAGAGATGAAGACTGTTGTTGATGGCTTAATTTGAAAATTTAGTTGACAGTTTGAAAATTTAGTTGAGGAACTCCAACATTAAGGTTTTTTTAGCCATTTACTTCAGCCTCAATGTCTCTCTGCCTCATGTAAATTTCTTGCAGTACTGTTTTATTCGTCTATGAATGGGCCTTTTAGCATTCCTACATATAGACCAAATCAATACAATGATTCTTCAAACTCAGATATGTGCCACTGAGCAAACTTTGATTCTTCATGTTCAGTGGAAATGCTACATTTTATCTCACTACCATGGCAGAACAGCTGAATTGCAATGGACTTTAATTTGCCTTAGGTCAAAATGACATTTTGTAATGAATTACCAAATCTCATTCCTCCCATAACAATGAGAAAACAGATATCAAAATCATTCACTGAGGAAAAAATACAACATAATACACTATCATTTTCAACATTCAAAACTTGTTAAAAAGGAGGGAAAAAATCACACGTATGCACGACTCAGAGGTCTGAGAACATGAACTAAACACCAGTTTACTGTATTTTGATAGGCTGTCTTCACTGATGAGCTAATAAGCCATATTGAAAATAACTGTAATATAATAACTGTAATACATGTAATATTTCTCTTACCTGATAGAAGTAAGGATTGGGTTCAGACTCTCCTACACCATTGAAATCTTCTACGTTTATAAGCTGGAAGTCATACAAAAACCCAGCATTGGCTGTTCTGAACTCTGGCAGAAGCTGCACGTGAGGCAAGTTACCCAGATTCTTGTAACGCCAGTTGTAGAGGTTACATAAACTGTTCAAAACCATAGAGAGACAAACCCCAATGAGTTAGTTATAGCAGGTTCTCGAACTCATTCAAAATACTTCAGATGCACACAACCCCCTGCTTTCAAGATTAGTCCTTCTGTAGGTTTTCAATGACAAGAATAATTCTGCTGGGCAGCCTATACATACATAAATGAATGTACTTGAACAAGCTATCCAGCAATATTACCTATAAGTTGTGACTTTATTTGATTTTCAAACTTCAGATTTCACTTCAGCGTGGCACACTCAGTCTTAAGTCTGTTCCACTTCATCAGGGTAAAAATTTTGCAAAGAAGTCTAGTGGAAATTTTCACGGGTAACGAAAATTAAGCAATATTAATGCTTCTTTACAAAACGAGTAAGGAAAAAAAGCAGTTAACCACTGTAAAGCTTCTTACTGTGAAAAGAAATTTATTTTGTTATTTATTTTGTGTGTTGCCATGTACTAACATAAGACATCAAGGGAAACAACCAAAATCAACCTAATTCTGAGTAATTTTTGGTATTTATAGGGACAGTAATACAAACAAATAGCCTTATTTAAAAATGCACAACAATATCCAGACCAGATCAAGTAGCAAATTCACGGTGATCAAAAAAGACAAAGCATAGGAAAGTATCTCTGGTCAAGAAATTATTTGCAATGTGAAGGAATTCTTCTACTCTTTTATCACTAAAAATTCATTGAGATGTTGCAAAATAGTACATGGCAAAATAAATTTCATTTACTATCATACTCACACATAATTTGCATTTTAAAAATCATACTGAATTGCCATTCATAAAACTAGAAAGTAATATTCTACTGTCCCAACATTTCCTATATGAAAGAAATGTTCTCCTTCATATTGTTCACTATAATTTATGCCTAAAATAAAGACCTAAAAGTAAACTTAGAGTAACAAGATTCTGTATGTAGTAATTTCCCCTTATTTGATTTTATTTTTCCTTCTTAATATGACACCACAAATATACAATTTACACAGTAAAGAAATCTGATATTTAAATTACCACAGCGAAATGACAAATACATAGATAAAAAATAAAATATTTTACTACAGACATGCAGTATCTTCTTTAATACAAAAAAAGGCTTTATGCTCTTCTGTGGAAAACCTGGAGGTCTCCAATCAAAGATGCAGCTCTGCTGAAATACTACAAGAAATGCACCCTTCTACAAACTTTAAGGGAAATATATATTCAATGCCAAATAAATTGAATCTTTACCTTATTGTTAGTTTACAAAAGGAAGCATCTGCAAAGAAGTCTCAGTTGTCAAAAAAAACCCCAAACACTTAAGACCATTAAATTCCTTTAAATATAATTTTCATTAAAGTATTCATGCAACAGCAGAGTACTACTATATAAAAACAACAAAAAATGTATCTGACTGCATTTCAGTGAAGTAAAAGTCTACCTTCCTAGTCTCAGCTGAAACAAATGGAACAAAACAACTAAATTCCAGTTTGGCAAACTTTTGTACTGACTATAAAAGACAAAGTTTCCAAATTACATGCGCACTCCTCCCATTTTTAACCTGGTATTTTTGTACAAGCTAGACATGAAATTTGCTGTCTCACCTTGCTCTTGCTCTTCCTTGCGCATCCAGATCAACAGTCGGCACTCCAACACGAACAAAACGTGTAAAGAGAGACTGCTCCATGTTGGAGTATTTTTGAAAAGCCATGTTCTTAATGACTGGTGGCAACTGATGATGGTCACCAATCATAATCCACCGCTTCAAACGACTGTATCCATCCTGGGGGTTCTAGAATTAAACCATTACACTATTGTAACTATTACAGTGTAACGCAGGCACCTAATTAAAATACATTAATAGTTAAATTGTCTGCCTTTGATCCCTACATTTCAACATGTTCTTAAGTTACACTGAATGGCAGTCATTTAAAAGACTATTAGCTTCTTTCCAATCAGAGAACAAAATTGTAAATAAAGTCTTTCTTCTTATGAAACAAGAGGTATCTTTATCAACTAAAATTAGTACAGAAATATCAGGATAATTATCATATTATGTTGCTTTAAAGGCCAAAAGTAACATATTATCAGATGACAAAAGGAAGAACTACAATTACAGACACTAGAGTAATAAGAAAAAACAGAAATGTCCTTTGACCTTTATTTTTTGGATTCTAAGATAGTGAATATAAAGCACCTGAATGATGACTGAAGCACCTGAAACAGTTTAAGTGCTCAGATGTCTGAGGCATAAATTAACCTGCCTTTAAGTGTCTGTAGTTCATGTGCTTCACCTCTTTACCTCTGTAAGTCTCACATGGCCTCTTCCATGACCAGGATGTGCCTCTAACTAATTCTCATCTTGGCTCTTGGACTGAATTCCCTTCAGTATGTTTGGTATATCTCCTTCCAGTTCTGCACTATTCTTTGTGTACCTATGTTACATACTGACAGACCACATGAAAGAACACTGTAATATAGGGATAAAAAACGAACAGACTGTGTGGGTAACATTATCCAGGAATTTAGGCTCCTAAAGACTTCCACCTGCCAAACCCTCACTTCTTACACACTCCTGTGATATTTTTGTTTCCTCACTGGAGTATTTAGGTTCAAGATAGAACCTAAAGTTTCTTCTCTTGCCACTTGAAGTGAAAGAGCTCTGAAGCTGTCTCTGATTAGACAGCAAGGAAAGAAAACTGAACTGTGGACTGTCCAACTCACCAAGCCTGAAAATGCCTTAGGTAAGAAAGTAAGAGGATGGAAATTATTTTTACTGGCAGGATACAAATTTTTTTCTTTTATTTTTTTTTCCTGGATCCCCTCCCAAAAGCTTACTGCTTTGGAGATGTCCATGCATTCTATATAGTTCTGCTCTTGGCAGTTCTTACTGACCACTCAAATAGCAAATATCAGTTCTGCGTAACTTACTGCACAAGATATTTTCCATTTTAATGTTCAGTATTTTTCAAGAACATAGACTCTTATTTATCATTTTTGAAATACGTTTTATGTTTCAAGTCTAACCTGCAACAGGAGAGGTATAAAGGTTTCGATCTCCAGGATCTGAGCAGACTCTTCCATTAAGATGTTGTCATACTGAAGAAAAGAAATCAAAGAGATGTCCATAATACAAATTAATGCAGTTATTCAGCCTATCCTTATTCATTCAGTTTTGATGGGTGGAACAGTTACAGTGGGAATAGGCAAAATATCAGTATTACCAAATGGTTGAAATCCTACCATCTCAATGGCAGATCGATCTGTATCACTCAGGGCTTACATCTAGAAGGAATCCAGGACTGAACTACATTACATGCTTCCTCTCTGCTATAACCCATCTGTAACAGAAAAGCTTTCTGCAGTGGAGCAAACTAATTTGGTATGTTTGCACTGAAGCTGAAGAGGAGCCATTTTGTGATGTAATACAGTGCATTATGGGCAAAAAATAATACTGAAAGAATTGCTGGTGTCTGGCTTTTGTCAGAAAAAAAGTCTGCACCAAATTAATAGTTATGGTTACCACTCCAGAGTGAAAATCATCATGGTTCTTTTTCCTCAAATGGTTATTTTTTTAAAGTTCTAAAAGCAATGCCTTTCTTCCAAATTCTGCCTCTATTTTATTAATCCTATCACTGCTGCTCATCATTTAATATGGCAAAACTAACTTTTTTTTAATGCACTATTAAGCATTTGCCATATATACAAGAATTTAAAAATTAGTTCATCTTACAGAAGTTATACTTTTCTTCAGTAAAATTACACTGGTAAAAAAATGCAACTCAAAATAATCTAGCTGCCTAGATTTAGGGCAGACAAAAAGGTTGGGGTGGGGAACACATAAAAATCAAGTAGTATAGTAACTAGTATAATCATTACTTTGAAGCCTAATTCAACCAGGTCACGTCGTTTCAGAGCAGCATGAGTACAAGTCATGGCAATGATTTTTGCTTCTTTCACCAACAGGTATTTGGATCTATCCAGGCCACTGCGGAGAAGTTCAAATGCTCTGAATTCCTATGGAGGACAAAAGAAAAATCTGGAAAGTCAGAATACAAAAAAATATAGCTTATAAAATGTATCCACTCCAACTATCTGGCCAACTTCTCAGTATAATTAAACAAGGAAGTTACAAAGGTATCTGCTGTTAACAATCTAATCTGAATAATTTATTGTGATTTCCAGGCTTTGCATATTTCAAAAAACAATCTTTTAAAAAACTGTCAAAGAATTCTGTCAACCTGTGTGCATATATAAATTTGCAGACAATTATTCAATTAATTCTGAGGAACCCTCTCAGAATCCTCCAAAATTTTGTTTCCTGCTTTACTGAATCACAGTATCACAGTAAATTCAATATTAGAGAGACCAATAGAGTTAATGTGACTAAACTATAAAAAAATCACCTTTACCCTAACTTTGAAAAGCCTCTCAAGCAATTCTGGCAAAAATAGAAGATAATCTGTTTAAGTTACTTCTAGGTTATCTGTTTAAAAGCAATTCAGTGTAAATACAAAGACCCTGTGAGGATCAGAGGAGTAGTGATAGGCACACCAACCCTAGTAACCTAATCAGCGAAAATGGAACATGCAGAATGGCTGTTTCCTAAAATCAAATTAAAAGAGATTAGACCGTTGTCCCTACCAGGAAACACACCAACACTACTCAAAGGTGGGAATTATCACCTTGCAGGCTAATGAAGCTGCCTAGAGGTATGTATTTCTTCTAGGATGTTGGGCAAATGAGAATTTTGGAACTGTGCAAAATTTTTCTATAGGATTAGCCAGATCCTCTTAACTTTAACAGTTACATGTCTTACCTCAAGCTGAGTGAATATTTTCTTAATATGTCTAAAACACCCTTCAGCAATTTCCATATCTTCTTCATAGGATTTGCCTTTGAAAACTGGTTGAGGAGCATTTGCAAAATACTGGTGAAAAGGAAAGAAACTGGAGACATCTGCAACATGTGGCAATTTTCCACCTTTAACTTTCACTTTGCTGATATACTCTTCCCAACGAGACATTACCTATGGCAAAGAAAAGTGGCATACTGATGTGGTTTTATATCATCAAATTTTTGGCAATTTGGAGGTTTGCATACATACCATTAAAAAAAATACCACAAAAGTAAGGTATATCTAAATTAGCATTTGACACTGTGTCAGGATGACATTTTTGAAGTTGTGGTCATTTGAGCTTGGTTCGCTGCCTGCCAGACTCCCACCCTCAACAGTGAGCACCTCTGATTCCTCCTTCTCAACAGGACAGGGGGGTAAAAGATGGAAAAGCTTGTGGGTTGAGATAAAGACAGGGAGATTGCTTAGCAAAAAGCATCACAGGCAAAACAGACTTGACTTGCAGAAAACTATTTTCTTTTATTGTTGATTAAAAGATGGTGAGCAACAAAGACAAAACCAAACCCACGTTTCTTCTCCATGCCTTCGGTCTTCCCAGGCTCAATTTTACTCCTTCATTCTCAATTTTTCTACCTCCTCCCAACCCTGAGCAGCACAGAAAGAATGGTGCTGTCATTCAAGTTCATAACACCAAGGCTCTGCCACCCCTTCCTCCTCAGACTTCTCCCCTGCTCCAGCATGGGATTTTGATAGGCTGTAGCTTCCTTCAGGGCACATCCACCTGCTCAGTATGGGCTTCATCGCGGATATCTGCTCTGAGACAGTCCTCTAAGAGCTGCAGGTAAGACATCCTCCTTTACTACGGTCCTCTCTGTGAGCTATGGGGGAACCTCTGCTCTAGAAACTCAAGCACTTTCTGCCCCCTCTTTTCCTTCTGATCAGGGTGTGTGTTTCTCACACTCACCTCTCTGCCCTCAGCTGCTGCAGAGTGGTTTTTGACCTGCTCTCAAAGACGTTTCACAAAGGCATCACCACTGTTGCTGATGGGCTCAGCTTTGGCCAGCAGCGGGTCTGTTTTCCAGCACAGGGCACTCCCTGGCCTCTTCTTAGAGATCCTGCCTGCAGCCAGCTGCTACCAAAACCTTGCCATCAAAGTCTAATACAGAAGTAATTTCTTTATTACCTCTACCTACAGTACTTTAGTTTAAATACCAACTGGGATTCATTTAGGAGTAAACTGAACCAGAAGATAAGCTCTAGCAGTGCTCCCAGCACTCTTCAACACCTGATGTCCCTTTAATGTTAAGGCCCACACTAAAGCTAGCCCAGAGTAACTTCTGTAAAAGCATATACAATATACACACTTAATCCTACTGAGTACTACTCTACAAGTCTCCCTAGGCAACACTAATGGCTAATGTAGACTCAGTCACTGGAGAGGAAACATACATGGAGAGGCAACAAGGGATATACAATATAAAGAAAAAAAAATCACCATTCTGTATGCTATACATTTGATTTCACACTGGAATTTGATGCCATAAAAGCCTTCTAGCAGGACCATCAAACTCTAATGCTTGTCTAAAAAGTCAAGTAGGCCACAGGTTTTTCTGTCTGAAGGAGAAGCTTCGGGTTAGTCTTTGCCAGCAGTTAGGAAGGGCAGCAATGCTAGCTTTTCAGTTGGTGAGTCACCAGGCAGGATTTAAAACAATAGCAATACAAGCAAGTCATGTTACAATTTTAACTTCAGCTGTATTGTATTGTGAACCACCAAGGAAAATGCATTTTGTTTTTACACTCAAGTCTGAAAAATTCACTGCAATTTTTACAAAGTGTTTTGCAACATATTTAGGTCGTACTGTCTACATAAAAGTATTTCAGTCCTTACTTGGTATAAGAAAAAGTGGCCAGCTGTTTCACAAGTGTAAGAAACATCTCCTGGGACTCCAAGACTCTCTTGTAATCGCCCAACTTCTCGTAGAAGTTCAAGTCTTCGAGCCAGCACATAATTAACTCTTCCGTATCTACAAAATGGATTAAATACAACATAATTTTTATTTAAATGTATTTAATTCAAAATTGTTTCATCTAAGTATCAAAAGGAGAGATCACAAAAAAAGCTCAAACCACCCTCCACAAAGCCCCAAACTACTACCCTATTCCAAAACCCAAGAATTTGCTACACGCCTACTGTTTCTATCAGTTGAGCCCTAATAATTCACAAAACCATGCAAGAACCAGTACTGTAGATAAAGCTCTTTTTATCCTATCTCTTCAATAAAAGCTCCCTAAGTGTTATCAATACATTCTCATGAAGTATTTGTGAAGCAGAAAAACATTACTTCCCATGTCCTGTTTAGTAACTAGGGTACACTACATGTTAACACAAATACAAGCGAGTCTATAGACCATTATAAACAAAGCCTATACCCAAATTTTCAGTATGAAAAGGCTTACTTCCCTTGGCAGTACACAAAATGTCATGCAATAATTCTTAGCACACCATAACAGGCAGATCTGCATTCATTCATAGGAGATTCTGTACTCCTACATGCCTGTTGAATAGCTTTGATGACTTCTATGATTAGTTTGTAACCTACTCCTTCCATTCTTCCTCCTCTTACACAATTCAAGCCAAATTGTTTTTTCCTTTATGAATCAAATTCTTTATTGCATGGACTCCTCCCCTCCCAGAAGCATTATAAGAACAAAAAACAGTCAATGAGATTTTTCTGAAAAAGAAGACTAATTTAGAAGTGTTATAAATGGATGGAATTAAAGAAGTTAGAGGAACAGGACACTTTCTTTTGAACATGCATAAATACTTAAAAGCTCAAATGTGAATCATGGCTAACTTTCAAGTTCTTATTAAACTTACTATTCATAAAATATGCTTTCTGCACAAAAGATACCTGGCACTATCCCTGTCACAATGGGTTCTGTTGTCTTATTTAGAAGAATATTAAAGCTGAAGATTTGAATTTAGTAAGACACAACTGAACACAATATTGCTAACAACTGGCAAGACCCAAGGAACTCAGGAACTATGACAATTAAGATCCTTGAAATACTATATAGTGTTTTTTTCTTTGCCAACAACTCTAATTCATTATAACAACAAGTGGCTGCAACCAGTTGTGAGATTTTTTCCCCTCACACTTCCCATGACCCCTTAATTATAATTCAAGTCATATGTCCCCTTTTATGTATTCATTAATTGCTACAAAAATCTTCTTTAGCTGATTCCCTCTGTGCTTCAGTGACAGTACCAGTTTAATCAGCTCCTCTCTACCTTAGGTTCTTATATCCTCTAGCCCATTTTGCTGTGCTTGCAGAGGGTGCAAAAAAGGAACACTAAACTTGCAAGCAGGATAAATTCCTTAAGCAGTACTGCACCCTCAAAAGCAATCTGATGCAGAAAAAAAACAATGAACTCAGAAGCAATGTAAAAACAAACATAAGGCATATGAGAAATAAACTCCTCATGGTAGTACAGCCCACCTTTACATATATTCCTCAATGTTTATCCCTCCCTCCCAAACTGCCAGAACCCAGAGCACTTGCAGTCATGTCCCACAGGCCTGGAGTTACCTCGAAAAGTATGAAAAAGAGCAACGTAGAGTGTCTCAAACAAAACTCCTTTTAATAATAAGCACTACTGAATACTGAATATACTAAACTATGAATATTACTAAAAAAATATCTGCTATGACATCATTTCACTAAGATTTCGCCTATGAAATTTCTGGAATAATTTGACGATGTCTAAGCATTCAAATTAAAAGAAAAAAAATCACAAGGTATTTATTTTGCTCAATACTCAACTACGTATACGTGGGTAGCTTCTAGTGACTAAATATAATTTTTACTACAGCTTTTGAAGTCAAAGTATTGCTATGATAATCCAGTACTGGACAGTTCACATATTTCCAGAGCACTACCATTATACCCCTGCTTACACTTATGAATGTGTTTAATCCTACTGACGTCAATTGGACTAACATGTGACAAACACACAAATATCTAGAAAAGGTTCTTAAGTCTTTGTACTGATACAGAGTTGATAACTTTCCTTATGCATGCATATTTCAATGTTATCAATGAAATATTGCTTAACCTCAAAGTTGCTTATCTGAAGATTTAAGAGCAGAGAGATTAATTTCATTTTTATGTTTATTAATGTAACATTCACCATAACAGTAGAAGTCATACCATATTTGTACAAAAAAATTGCAACTGCAAAAGTCTACCTTTATTATTCTAACTTCTCTCACAGATTAATTCTATAAAAGCTATGTGGGCCCAAAAATTATAATTAACTACTTTTAGTCAAGCAGTCAATCTTGTGAAGAAGTGACTGCCTGATTCTGCCTTTAGTTCTCAATGGAGCAGAGTTTCTGTACTGGGTAATAACCAAAATTACCAAACCCTGTAGTGAAAACTAGTGCACTCAGTGTTACTGGGATTCAAAAATATGAGAAAGGTAAAACTCATCAAACAAGTTTTGTTGATTGCTCATTTACAGTGGCGGTAGAGTGGATTCAACATACATCTTGCTACGATGTTTATGTGAGTGAGTTTATCAGTAACACCTCCTTTCTCACCTGCTGAAATCTTTCTCTGTCTCTAATTCCTCTTCTCCATGACCCAGACGCAGAAGGTGGCGCTCATCAATGTCTAGAGCCATGATTTTTTCAAACAGCTGGTTCAAGGCCTAAAGATTGATAAGAACAGGAGAAAAGGTAGTTTTAGAAGTTTCAGAGGCTCTTACGGAGGAAAAGTGAGGAATCACTGGTAAGTAAGCTAGGAAATAATGCCTCTTTTGGTATAAACGGAAGTCAAAACAAAGTTAATACTGAAACTCCTAATCTTGACAACAGGGAAATTAGTCTACCAACACTCCTTATTTCCATACTTTATATAACAATTAAATTTATTTTATAATTTCAAAATTTAATTCTATCACAGAGTTAACTTAGATGATAAACCTATCAGTTTAAAAAACTGTCGCAAGGAGCATACTTTGCAAATACTGATTTTTGTTAGATGATTTTAAACAATTTAACTTTTACTGTGCATTAGAAGAGTATGTCCAGAGACTGTCCAGTATTGTGACTATTCCATTTGGATACACAAATTTTGCTTAACTTCACTTCTAGGTGTGATATATATCCCTTAACTCTCCAGTTCTCTAATTACTTAATATCAACTCTCTAATTCAGAGTATCTCAAAGGAGCAACTTTTTAAGTGCTGCATCATCAAGTTGTGAAACCAAGAATAAACACAGGCAAGCTTCACTTCCAGCTGGAAGCCATGTAAACATCCTAAAGTGCAGCATGAAAGCATAGGAAACAAACCCTGCTGAGATACAGTTTATTTCCTGAGTTACAACTCCAATATCATGTCCTCACAGAAGTCCTGTCCGGCAAGAAGAGTCTCCTACCTGCCCTGAAGTACTTCTTTCCTTTTCTCTTCACCAGACATGCTCTCAACTCTTTCTAAAAACTTCACTACCTATCACTCTCCTGCAACCCATTGTAGACTGGCCTTTATTATTCCAGCCTGTAACTCCTCACCAAAACAAAGCTCCCTGTCACTGGTCACTGGAGTGAAGAGATCAGTGCTTGCCCCTTCTCTTTACCTCACAAGGAAGTTGCAGACTGCAGTGAGGTGTCCCCTCAGTCTCCTCATCTCCGGGATGAACAGACTAAGTGACCTCAGCTGCTCTTCATACGGCTTTCCCTCCAGATCCTTCACCATCCTCACCTCCTTCAGATGCTCCCTGATAGCTTAATATCTTTTTTACATTGTGGTGCCCAAAACTGCACACAGTACTCAAGGTGAGGCCGTGCCAGCGCAGAGCAGAGTGGGAAATTTAGAGTAAGACTCTTTAAGACTTTTAACGTTGTTTTTTTATTTTACATATGGTTGAGAATTAGCAGTTAACTCTTCTGAATGGGAAAGCAAACATTCAGCTGAAGAGGCCTTCCCTTAGGAGCATGAAGCACAGAGCAACCAGTGTACAAGAAAGCCCATTAGCAAAAATCTGGCATGCACACAACGAATGTGCAACTGTAAGAACTGAGCAGAGACTTTTTCAAAATAGTTTCTAATTTCTACCTTCAACCAATTAAACATATTAAAAACTTATGATAAATAGCTCAAAGCTACATACCTGAAATGCAAAAATTTAATTTCACGTTATGAAACTGGCAAAACTGCACAAAAGCCAACTCAAGTTTTCACTGTTAAGGGACAACTGCAATCCCAAAACTACTGATCTCAGTACCTACTGTTCTTCTAGACTGTAGTTACAGGAAAATTTCCCACGATTGACACTTTACCTGATTAGAGTGGGTAACTATAAGAGTTCGTTGTTCTGGGAAATTATGATAAAGATTGGATATTATCTGGACTGCTACATCAGTTTTTCCAGTACCAGGTGGACCCACTACCTAAAATGAAACACAATGAAAAAAACTGAAGCCAAAGAAAAATGAATATACAATTTATCAGAATACTGCACAATAAAAAAAAATAGTCATCTGGGAAAAAAACTCGGAACAATAGCAAAAAACATCAACATTATACATCGCTTCCTGGCTTTGGTGAACTTCAAGACCAAATACAATGGTATCGTAAAACACTCATTCAGACCAGTTAGGGAGATTCCTGACTAAAAGGAATATGGTAATCCAGCATATGAAGTACTAATCGGTTTCACTACCCATGACAACAGACCTACTCAGAGGAAAAAGGTAGTTTAGCCTCAGAACAGGCTAAACATGGGGGAAACGGTGAAAAGAGAACCAAAATACACACAAACTGAAAAAGAATAAGGAAAGACAGACATAAAAAAGGAGGGGGGTGGGTGGGAAGAGAGCTCATTCTTTTTATTTACTCAAAAACCTACAACCTAAAGCCAGAATTAAATAAATAAAGAAAGAAAATTACCATAGTTAGTCCAGGCTGCATTCCCGCACGTATAGCTTCAATCTGAGTATAGGTAAATTGAATAGTATTGCTGCAACAAAGCAAAACAGGAGCAGATAATTGATAGATTTTGCCAACACTTTTGATAAAAGCAATTGTTTTAACAAGTCTTATTTAAATTAATTTGCTATATCTCTCTAGAACTACACATTTGCAAACTCCTGCATAAATTAACATTACAACTATCTTCTTTATAGACAGAACAGTCTTGCAATTTCTAAGCAAGACAATAAACCACGTTGTCCATGTGACAAAAAATTTATCCCATCTAAAAGACTGTTTGTCTTTAGTCATTATTTGGAGAAAATGTTGTAAAATTATTTAGGTATGATTTTCCTAATATTCAAAGTCCTGACACAAAAAATACTAGAAGACAGTATTTGTCTCTTCTCCAAGTGAATTTTTTAACAGAGAGGGGATGATAGTTTTATTTAAATATAAACCAAACCAGCCTCATTTCTGAAAATGAATTGCTATGCATGTGTTACCATTTAAAAAGAAGTTCTCATCCATTTATTACCGTTTTGGTTGATTATATGGATATGGTCCCCTGTTTGGGATGATATGAGGCTCTACAATCAGTGTTTTAGCTTCTTCAGGGTTTTCTTCATTTCCATCCTCTTTTCTTTTTGTTCCTTTACCTCCCTTTATTGGAAAAGTTATCCTGTAACACAAAATTTAAGGTTACACTTCAACCCATTTACTACAACACAGACTGTCTTAAAAGTTTATACAGAAATACTTTTTTATCACTGTTAAGACAAACTTCTAAACATTAAGGAAACGAGTGCTACAAATGACAAAATATTAATGAGGATAAATAAAAGGTATTATAAAGAAATTGATGAAGTCGATTGGACAAAAAGTATGTCAAAAGCACTGTTTTCACAGCTTGAAAAGCCAGAAGCAGTTCTGAGAGCCAACTGGAAAAACACTGAAGGCAAAGAGTTCATAAGTGAAAATGGAAGGGACAGGAGTAAAATTATCATAAAACATAAAATGTGTCAATGTTCTAAATTGCTCCAACACATGATGCCTTTTATCCTCCCATTTCAATGTTTTACAGTTTTCTGTATATCTTAGCAAGCTTCTCTAATTCAAAAACAAATCACAGGTGAAGGAATCCCAATGCCTATCCAATTATCTTGAGACAAAAATGCAGATATCTGTAACAGTAAATCTTTTAGTCTCTTTGCTGGACAAAGGCAGCAGTGGGTAGAGCAATAGCTCTTCATAAAGAGCAATACCTGTCAATCTAAGAACTGAAAATGAACATGCGATCATTGAGGAAAATTGTGTGTGAGATCTTTCCTGATACCTTCAGAATATTTTTATATCATTATATAGGGTTAGTGCCTTCTCCACACAAATTCTTCATGCAGTGTTTCCAAAAAAAGCATGGAAGATTGCTTCCCTGCTTTGAAGATTCAATTTAGCCATGATAAAAGCTGACTGGTACAGGAGAAAGCCATCTTTTCCATCCCCAAATCTGTTCCTTTAGAAGGAAACATATTTCAATTCTCATTAATAAGTGGGTTCTAATAAAAAGACATCGTTTCTTCAGCTGAAGAACCTGTTCTCCAATAGTGTGCACGGTGAAGCTCCATTGCCAAACTTCAAGGAGGTGCACCAGGAGAGACAGAACTGTCAAGTCTAAAAACACTGGACAACAGCACCACTGAAACAAAATGTGTAAATGTCATTTAGCTGCCATAAAGGCAGGCATCTTATTTCAGAAATCACTTCAAAAAGAAAACAAGTAATATGGGATTTCAGACTTAGTCCCTTGTTTTGAGTGAATGGTGCTTCCAAAAGCTCACATTTTAACTGAAGAAATTCCTGTTCTTAGCTTGCTTTAAATGAGTCATCGAAGGAAAATACATAATTAAAATTCTTTAGGCTGACCTTGAGACTAGATACCATAATGCAGAAGTGAATACTACGTGTCTTGATTCTATATCATACTTTTGCTTTTCCCATATATTCCACAAGCTGATCTACAAGCAAGGCTCTGATGCACTTTTGTACAGAATAGAACAGAAACTGGTCCTGAGCCTCACTGTAGTACAAGTTAACCCTGCCATGTAACTACCTAAATCTTAACATCCTAAAAGAAGGACCTCTGAACATATCACCACCTAACAACACATTTCAGCAAGAATACCTAATCAGGAATACTTGAAATATTGAGATCACCTGAAGGGAGGTACGTGCAAAACCGGATCCTCAACAGTGACTTTAACATTGTATCCAGGGAAGCTAGCTTTTAAGTGATCAATGGACAGGAAAGTGTCATTAAAATCCAGAGTTGCAATCTGATTTGGCATTTTTGAATAGTGTGCACTACTCGGGTCCCCATATCCAAGAATGATGTCATGCAGCCAGTCAGGAACCACACAATCTGTGTTCATCAGATTCCTAATAGTCTCCAGAAGAGCCTGTAAATCAAAAAAACCCAGAAAAATAGGACTGGAGAGACTGACTTTTTACCAAGCAAAAACCATACTGAAGACCAATCAAATCTGTTCTCGGATGATAGAATGTAACTCTTTAATTGACAGATGTGTGTTAGATTGAGTCAATATACAGACAGTGTCCATATGCAACAGAACACCAGTATCAAAATATATCATTCTTAAACTATCCTGTTAGTAAAGAGTTAGTAAAGATGACAATAATCATCCATAAAGTTTTTATTTCAGAAGACTCACAGCAGGGGGAAAAGGCATAGAAGACCCTCATGCAGCTTAAGCTTTCCTCTTACATCCCTATAAATGTAATCCCTGCAACCAGCTTTTCACTCCCAAATTAATCTATTAATCTGTTATGTCAGTTTTCTCTTCTTTCCCCCTCCCATGAAAACACCAATGCTCTAGACCCCGTTAAAGGGTTACTTTAGTGGCAAGTCTTCAACAATGGTCTCGTATAAGGTATAAGGATACCATGCATCTGCTCTTCAGCAGCAGAAACACAGGATAAAAGACCTGCACTGATTTCCTGATACTCCAAATTACAAGCCAGCAAACACAGACACAAATGGATGGCAAACATAGTGCATCAGCAGTCCACACCAGAACATAACACAGAACTCCCAATTGCCAAACTTGTAAAAGAATAATCAGCCAAATCAAAGTACAGAATTTTATTCTGATAGTCTACATTTACATACCCATTTCCAAAGGGTGGGATTCTCTGCTCTTTTATTGCTTGTGTTGCATCATTCATTGAATCAAGTAATGTGATCATCATCCCTGTTTAGTCAACCTCTATAATGGTCCTGATTCTTCCCCTCTACTAAGCATCTGGGGTGCTGTGTCCAGTGGTGGGCTCCCCAGGACAACAGACACAGATAAAATTGAATGAGTCCAGTAAAAAGCCACTAAAATGATTAAAGGATTGGACACTGTTGTGAGAGGCTGAGAGAGCTGGGGATTCTTTAGCTTCAAGAAGAGAAGACCCAAGGGGTGATAGAGAATTTTATCAGTTTGTATGAAAAAAAAGATAAAACTAGAGACCGCTCAGCAGTGCCCTGTGAAAGGACAAAGGGCAATGGACACAAACATAGATACAGGAAATTCCACTTAAATACATCAAAATGCTTTTAATGTAGGCATAAAAGAACACTGGTCCAGGTTGTCTAGACTGGTTATGAAGTCTCCATCACTGGACATATCCAATTCCAACTGTACAAAGTCACAAAATCTTGAGCAATTTGCTCTAGCTGTCTCCATTTTAAGCAGGCCTTGGACTAGATGACCTCTAAAGGTCCCTCCAACCTCAATCACTCGCTGAATCTGTTCCTTCCAATCTCAGTCATGCTGTGGATTCTGTGATAGCCCTGCAAAGTTACAAAGTTGAAGGCAGCTTAGCTCTTCTGAAGCCCGAAGGTCCTGCAGTTACTTCAAAGACTCAAGATACATGCATGCACGAGTCCCATATTAACTAAGAATATTTATATTTTTTTTGCAAATACAGAACACACACTTCTGGCTTATATGTATATTAAGCACAGCATAACACATTTGTGCTAAGAAAAGCATGGCTTTTTCAGGTAGTATTTCTAAGTCTAGATGATCAGTTTCTCAGAGGGAAGTATGAGAAGTATGTCCTAAACAGCTAATGTGCTGCTTCTACATCACAAAAACTTTGCTTCAGCTTTTCAAAAGTAACTTCTAAGCATGTAAAAATAGTAATATTAGTTCTTGTAAGAACTAACACTGCTGACCAATTGTAGTGACAGTGGTGCCACCTCCAGCGAACACACTGCATTTTCACTTTCTCTGCTGTCTCATCTGCTTAATTTACTAAGACTGCACAAGAGTTCTCTTGTCTTCTCTCCTACAAGCTCAGCTTTAAACTCCAAGCTGCCTTCTATCTGCTCAGTACACTGTCCACACTAATCATGGCGTTATGCTGCTTTCATTTATCTAGATGAAGTTACAAAGGTTTGCAAATTACATGGAATGCGTGCACCTGAACTGGTAGCAATGTGATAAATGTGATAAAACATCTTAGTTTGTCTTGAAAAACGAATGTTTAAACTTGAGTAAAAACCAACATAGAATGGTTTGCATTAGGATTTGCTGTAAATTAGCTGCAAGAACACAGTAAAAATTTGAAAGCTACACTCACAATTAACAGCAATTCTGAACAAATTTAAGCATTCACTACACCACTTTCCCTCTTGCTACACAAATGGGCATACATATGTGAATGAAAACACATGTCTATAGTACTTGTACACCAACAGGCTTTGGCAGAGAGTACCTGTACTTAAAATGTACCTGCTACAGACACACAACATACGCAATTGGTTCTGGTGGGGGGTTTTTTAAATGCATTTATAAAGGATTCCATGAAGTACTTTCAATATACCAATCCACAGCTGAATGGCACCAGAAGGGTCTAATCAGACTGCAAGTTACTGTTTCACACCAGACACCTGTCTAGTTGCAGAAAAAAAAAGTCCAAGTCTTCCTGCCTGCCTCTATCAATCTACACAGAACTTGCTACAGAATCCTTTAAAATTAAAATCACTTGAATTATGCAGTGCATGATTTTAAGGCATCAAAAGAACATTTTTCATTCATGCTGCATTTTCGTAATGGAAAACTCAAGGAACATTAAAGATTGAGAGGACTAAAGAGCAAAGAAATTGAGGAAGAAATATTTTTAGGTGTACAAAATTATGGCCCCTCAGTGAGAAAGGCCAACAGTATCTTGTGCTGCATTACCAAGTTGCCCAGCAGGTCAAGGGAGGTGGCTCCTTCTTTTCTGCTCAGTGCTGAATCATAGAACGGTTTTTGTTGGAAGGGATCTTTAGAGCTCATCTAGTCCAACCCTTCTGCAATGATCAGGGACATCTTCAACTAGACTGCGTTGCTCAGAGCCCTGTCCAACCTGACCTTGAAAATTTCCAAGGATGGGGCATCTACCACCTTCTCTGGGCAACCTGTTCCAGTGTTTCATCACCTTCATTGTAAAATATTTCTTTCTTGTAACACTACCCCTTGTATTATTGCTATTAAAAAGTGTGTCCTCATCTTTCTTATAAGCCCCTTATCAAAAGCATGCAATGAGATCTCCCTGGAGCCTTCTCTTCTCCACACTAAACAAGCCAAACTCTCTCACGCTTTCTTCACAGCAGAGGTGCTCCATCCCTCTGATCATCTTCATGTCACTCCACTCAGAGGTCCACACCTCCCTTGACCTGCAGCCCAAGATTCAGCTGGCTTTCGGGGCTGCTAGTGCACACTGTTCACTCATGTCAAGTTTTTCATCCACTAGTACCTTCTAGTCTCCAAGTGTTTCCCTGCAGGGCTGACCTCGATCTGACACACTTCAGTACCCAGTAAGAAATTGATCTAAGACAGTCCCAAAAGCTAAGAGGTTCCTCTGACTTTCACCTTTTGACTAGCTACCCCCTTTCCTACAGTTCACTATCACATCAAGTAACAAAAAGACTCCAGATACTCCCTTAACCCAAAAGGCAAAATCTGTAGGCTTCCTGTTACAGGACTGAAATTATAAATTAATGTTCTATTACTCAAGTGAAGCAGCAGTGTTTTGATTTTCAGTTAGTTCAACAATTATCTGCAGGGGAAAGTTACCACCAGCTACATGCTCTAGCTTCCTAAAAGGATGCAATGCCACCTAAAAAGCTTAACTACATGCATCTAAAATAAACACATCTCAGTGCTGCTGGCATATTCAGACAAGCTCTTACCTAAGACTCAAGGAGCAAGTACTTTACCTTGAAATTGTTTTCTTTTGGTTTTCTTCTCATTATTATATTAAATGTCTCATAAACATCTTCTGCTCCATTTTGGATTGTGTTCGTCATGTCTTGCTGATACTGGTTTGGGTCCAGAAATACTCTGTATGTTCTGCAATCACCTTTAAGTCTTGGTTTGGGTTCAGGCCCTGCTCATAATGGAACAGCAAGATCAGAATTTGAATTAGTGCTAAAAACAGGTTATTATTCAAATAAGTGATCCATAATTGTACCTCAAATGAAATTTAGACAAATTCACATGATGAAATGAATTTCTGCATAGCATTAGAAACATTTTCATCACATTATTCTAGCAGTTTTTGAATAGAATCTATTCTATTCCTAAATCTAAAACATACCGGATTTATTTAATTAATGTAACTACATCAGATTTGATCAGAGGAAACTACTTTCAGGATGCTTAGGGAATTGGCTTGTTTTTTTTCAAGTAGGTAATTAATTCAATAAGCATTCCTTAAAAGAGAAGAAAATTAGCAACTGGGTTGTTTAAAAATAAAAAATTGAGAGAGAAAAAAAAGTTTTGGTATATCATACCTTCTTCAATAACACGTCCTTTCTCATCCAACATGCCCTGAATTTCACAGCCTCTGACATAAACCAGGCCAGTTTGTTCAACAAAAGGTTGTCGTCGGTCAAACTTGGTGCCATAAGGTTGCATGGGACGTACCGTAATCAAAAAGCAGACATCATGTTTACGCAGACCTGGTTCCCAAAAGCAACATTCAGTGATTTGACTGAATGGCATTTGCCTTATCCAGTCCTTAATATATATATATATTAGAATACACTAAAATTTCTTTTAAATAAAACTCCACCCGTTCAGAGAATAATCTGTTCTGTTTCAAAATATGCCTCCTTTTATTACAAATAAGATTACATCAAAATGTACTTTAATGAGCACCTATTTTGAGCACTTTAACTCAAAGAACATAAGTACCTTCCCATTCATCTTTGATGTTATCTCGGACATTCAAATTTATTGTAACATCTGCTCGTACTCGCATGGGCCAGTTTTCACCAATATTGGGTTTTGCTACTTCCACCACCGTGAAAGAGACAATGGGTTGTGCCATTCTAGCCCATCCACCAAAGACCACACCTCCATATTCCGATAACCTAAGAAATAAACAACAAAGTCTTGTTAGTCATTATCTGGTAACATATTCAGTTCTTTTTTTAAACTGTGAAACAATTTACCTCACAGTAAGTTCTAAGACAAAAGTAGAAATCTTAATTTCACATGCTACTGAATTAGATTCACATAATCCTTCATTTTAGAACTGATGTATAACATGAACTGACTTGTATTTCAAGACAAAGGCAACTTATGCTAGCATTATAAAAAAAAAACAACCAGCCAACCAAAATATTCAACAACACAACTCACTGAGACAGAAGAAAAAGGGAAGATAGCAAAAAGCAACTGAGTATAAAAGGTATCACACCAAATGAGCCCTTAATATCTAAAGAACATTAAAATGTGGCAGACGGCATATTCAAGAACACTCAGTAACACCTCACAAACCAGAGGAGTTGATGGTAAGCTTCCACATTTTTTAACGTTGGCCAATTCTTAGTACTCATGGAAAACTAACTCGCCCGTTTTAACATAACAAAGGTTGGTTGTGAGCATCAAACATACTGCCTTCAACACACGTACAGAGATACATATCCACACATTCTTAAAATATCATCCCTTGGGATGGCAATACCTTATGGAAGAAGTAAGTATAAAACACAATGTCTGTGTAATAATTTTAAACACATTTGTTACTACATATTTAATATACACACAATATCAATTATTCATTCTCACATGCCCTTTGATTAGAATTGAACTGACTGGTT
Organism: Sclerurus mexicanus; assembly: GCA_013396755.1. NCBI lineage: Eukaryota > Metazoa > Chordata > Aves > Passeriformes > Furnariidae > Sclerurus > Sclerurus mexicanus. The sequence continues at coordinate 94,229 of VWZF01006270.1, read as the reverse complement.
TGCACCAGCTAGTAAGTATTACCATGGTTTCATCCTACTGACACTATCTTCAATGTCCTGTCTGATTTCATAGGTAGACTCTAAGCGGAAAAGGTTGAAGTTTCTCAGTAGGTAGTCATGAAGAGTCAGAAACTGTAGATTCAATTTGGGAAGTGCAAGGCAGCCTAAGAGTTTAAGGGTGGAAGGGAAGGGGTATTTGATGGAATAACAAAAAGAAGATGAATTAATATAATGTTTCTATGAATTCATCCATACATACCCACACACATTTTCTATAACTGCCATAATTGTTACACTGTGAGATTCTAAGAACTACCCCTTTTATCAATATATGACTCTAAAAGCACATATTTTTCAGGTTCTCCCTAAATGAGCCCGCACAAAATTGAAGGAATTTTCATCCTTCTAGTAGTAATACAGTGACACATTTAAATATTAAATCCATCCTTGTGTTCAGACTACAACAAAATTGATTTTATGAAAATCAAATGCAGGTCAAAGCAATGGTATTTTGGGAATGCAACAATTAAGCTAGCATTAAATAATGATGAAAAAGGCTCATTAACTACAAAACCCCATGCATTACCTAACAATTCCCCAATTCCCATGTTTTATGTTTATTAGAACCTACAAAAACCATTAATGTAGAAAAAAGTTTTAAGTAAAGAAATCAAATTTTAATACACAACTCTACTCAAAAGTTATGTTACTGTTTTAGTTTTTTTATGAGAATGAAAAACACAGGAAGAAGATTAGATCTAACTGCACAAGGAGTATTAGAACCCCTAGACAGATCCTGAAGCTTGCACTGTTTTAGAGTAGTCTTAGATGCAAATTTTCCATAATAAAAATTCTTGTAAGGTACTCATTTAACATTATTGGACTAATATTCCAGTTTGACACCTACATTTAAGACCTGTGAAAGCATCACACTTTTGTAAGTTGCAATATTATTGTTGAAACCCTTCACTGGTGTGTGTACTACATATTGGCTTTCACATGCACTGAGATACAACAGCAGTTAAGAAAGGTGACAGAACACAGTAATTTCTGTTCTGAAAAGCCTGATGGTGATAAAATACTTTAACACATTTCCCAACACCAAGTAACAAACCCTGTCCTGTAAAGCTAGTTATATGCACAAAGGCTCTTTAAGGCTGCACAGTATTTATCAGACAGATATTCTTCTTCCCTCATTTTCTAAAAGAAAAGAGAAATAAAACTCTTATCGTTCTTGGGTTAAATTACTCTCACTTAAGTTTTAGACCAAAGTAATCAATGTAATTTTAAGAACACAAAAAGCTTTCAAGACCACTAAACCAAGACTGTCTTATTTGAAACCAGGGCTAGAGAATACATAGAGATTAAAAAGTGTAAACTAAACTCAGAGAATCAAAATGGAAAAATCCTTGTAATAGTCAGACAGCAAGATAAATATTTCACAACAGCACCATCAATACAATAACTGCATAAGAGTTCACCACAGGAGGAAATGCTTCCACTAGTAATCACTGTTACTTGCCAAAATTACATTTCACCTTTAAAAATGTTTATTTAATGCATTATTAGAAAGTCACAAAACAGCCCAGAAACAGGTGTGATGAGCTCCTCTTTTTCTCCCTCCCCCCCTTTCCTCTTCTGTAACACATATATTGTGATTAATATATTTGGTTAATAGAACATAAGCTCACAGTGCATGAAATGCAAAGTCAGCCTTCCAATACAGTCTGAACAACAATACAGCTACTCTGACTTGTATTTAAGAACCTGAATGGTTCAGAACACTAGAACAACCTATGTGTTGTTCACTGAAATAAAAAAAAAATTAAAAAATACTTAGTTTGTATATTAATTTCCTAGAAATTACAGCCAACTCCCTGTTTTAGGTGTTGTTTGTCTTTTGTTTTTGGGGTTTTTTTTAAACTTTCTTTGGTTTTGATTTTTTTTTTTTTGGAAGGGGGTACTGTCTTTCTTGTTGCTGGTTTGGTTTTTTTGGTTTTTTTTTGTTTTTAAAGGTTAAACGTCAATAGCAAACACACTTCAGAATAATCTGAATCAGCTTTTACCTACTTTCATCATACTAAATGTAAATACTTAACTCTTCTTTGGCAAATGTCTAGATGTCATTTATATCATATCTGTTTGAAAAAAGATCCTTTGTTGCCTATAACCCTGCCTATCTAAATGGGTCATCTCTTTCTTCTCATTAATATTTGCTTCGCAGAGAATTTATCAAAAAAACCTTTATGCTAAGCAGCTGAACTTAAAGCTAACACTGACCCAAAAACCCTCTGAACCAAATCTACACGGAGAAAGGTATGCAATACTCGCTGCTAAAACCTGAAACATACTTTACACTGGTGTTTGAAGATACACTTTGTTATTCAAAATTTCCAAACTAATTTAACTCCAAATTAAATTTTTCACATTCCTAATTAAATTTCTCATGATCTACTTTAAAACAAGTTTTTAAAAGCAACTAGACAAAAAAATACGTGCTGTATATTGCAAAGCTTAAAATGATATTCCTTGTTTGCAATACCTGCAGTTTGCTTCCTTTACCATAAGCATGTTGAGCAAGAACATTAGGTTCTGAATTAAGAGTGCATACACTACCTCTTAGTGACTGTGTACACTTCTACCTTGAAATACAAGTACAATAATTAGTGATATTTTCCTCTCATTACCACTCTTTTCCCCCTGCTTTTCAGAAAGGCTTTCTTGAACATACTAAAGAGCAAAAAACAACTTTTCTGTTGCTATTTCCAACCTGTTGCACGTTACAGAAACCACCTGTGCCTCAGTTGGTAGTACAGCACATCTGTTATCCAGAAACAAATAAACATCTTTCTGTAAACAAAATTTTTTTACTTTTCTTTAAATCCACTGTGCAATTGCTAACAACTTAATCTGAGAGTTCTTGATTCACAACTGAAAATAAACCCCTGACCTTACTCTAAGATAAGATGTCAAAGTACTGCATATAAGTTTCCTGGACAGAATAAACACAGGACATCAGAACCGTTTTTTTTTATGCAGCATTCACTGTTCTGTTCAGCATTTACTGAACTACTAATCATACCTTCTCCAGAATAATATTCAGTTGGTACAATATTTTCATCCCAAATAATCTTCTCTGTGGGATAAAGAGGCATCTGGTTGAGTTGCTGAATCTGAGATATTCGTCGCTCATGACGGGAAACCTAAAGAAAGAATGTGTTTCAAACTAAGTGAAAAAGGAACAATAAAGCTATTTTTGAAACATACACATTAATCCATAAGACTGCTAGTGGTCACTTGCAATTTCTCTTTTAAATTTGTTTTTAATTAAATATTTTAATATACATATAACTAAATGCACACAGTGACATTAGAACACAAACATATAGTCCAACTATTGGTCATAGTACTAGAATCCAACAATCATTTGGCTATCCGGCAGACCAAAAATGGCCCAATAGAACTGAAAATATTCAGTTAAGGCTTAGCAGAGACTCAACTTCAAATAAAACTTATTTTGCTTTCCATTAAACACAGGGTCAATAGCTAACTAACACTGCTCATTCAGCAGCAGTTAGTCTTTATTCACTCTTTGGGACAAAAAAAGATCCACCCAGTGCTGTAATCTGAACAAGTAGCTCTCTGTGGCATCCACAGGCATATCACTACCGTTTAAAATTTAGAAAACTACATGAACAATTTTTTAAGAAATCAACAACCACAAAATACGCCTATTAAATCGATTTTACAAGTCAGCTATACCATTCTAATACTGATAGAAGTCCACAGTAACACTGGTATACCTTGAATATCCAAAAATAATGATGCACAACAAACAGTATTTCAAAGGGGTTTGAGGTCTAAATAGGTGCTGAATACTTAGATTTACTTTAGCAGATTTTTTTTTAAAATGGGACAAGAAGGTTACTAAATAAGGAGGAAAAACTTTTTCCTAACTCCAAACTATTGCTAAGACTCTCCTTATTGACCTTTACAATTACACCAAACACATGCATAGTAGTTTCTCATGGAAACTCTATGAATAGGCATTTTCAAATATTTAATTTATATGGTTTTAAACTCCATCTTAGTATGCCATTTACTGCTATGACACTGTTGTGGTTCACAGGTAGTTCAGGAAAACATCCTAAATGACTACTCTATTGAAGTGTAGTTGCCCGATTTAGATGAGTTTTCGAAAAAAAAAAACGCAAGCAGCATTAACTATGCCTTTACCAGCAACTCCAGCAGAAACTCCTTTTCGTGGGTCGTGTCCTCTCCTTCGGCCAGGGGCGGCAGCAAGCACAGGTACGACGCCACCTGGTGGAGAACATTGGAACTGCACAGCGAAAGGAAAAAAAGCCTGTCACACTGAAACCAGAGAGCGCTTGCAGATTCCTTTCCTTAAACCCAAAAAATTACCTATTTTGATCAGAGACCAACATTTACGGATCGGTCTTTTAAGGGAAGTTTGTAAGGTGTAAGCTGAACTTCTCACCTACAATTACAGCCTTTGGCAAAATACATACTGCTCAGCTTTTATTCACAGCATTTATACTATAGTACAGTTAATACACTGGCATACTTCTATGATTTCTGTTGTAGTTCTTGTACAAAACAGAGCAAAAAAAGCTAAACTAAACAAGTTAGAGGTTAACTACTGCAAGTTAATTACTCCTACAACTATTTTAAGCAGCTAGCAGCTAGCTTATTTTCCAGAATATTAGTACTTTCTCACATTCATCAGAAAAAAGAAAGTTATTTTTCACTACTAGTGGACCCAAAGTCTCCTTGTCTCCCTATTTCAGTGGATGTAAACGCTCTGTGACAAGTGCAAGAATGCACATGAGAAGTTAGAAAGAAAAAGGCCTTGAAATTTGTTAAATTAAATCATACTGAGAACAAGGCCTTTCAATTTCAATTTGCTAACTTACCTCAGGGGTCCAAATAACTTGACCAGTGCATCACGAGTATCTACTGCAGCTACATTTGAGAGTGCAAAGTCATATAACTCTGGGAAATGTGCAAATGCTGCTCTCTACGAAAGATCGATGCACAAAAATTGGATTTAAGCATATTAACGAGACAATAAGAGTTTAAATATTCAGACAAATAGCTTCTAATTTGTAATATGTATCACCCAATGGACACCACCAGGATAGAAAAAGAGACAGATGAAATCTCCATTTTTCTAAACACCACCTATTTTTTACTCCTGAACTTCTGACACATATCTTTTCCTTACACCCTATCAACGTTATGTCATTGAAATAAAATATAAGGGAGTAGACATTCAGCATTGCAGGCAACTAAGAAAAACAAGGAACAAGTGTAATTTAACCATGCTTCCTTGAATCATGTTGTTGAAACTGATGGGAACAATTCTGAAAAGCATATGTGAACTTACTTTGTCTCTTACATAAAGGGACCACTGTTGCCACATGTGTGCACCGATCTTGAAGAAATGCTGCCACCTACTGCATCATTGCAAGTTCCTACAGCATTCTGTTTACCCCTCTGAACAGATCTAATGGGAAGTTTATTTTTGGTAACTTCAAGTGCAAAGTGATGATGTTTTGCTAAAACATTATTTAGTCAGTCACATCCACCACACTGAAGCATTACACGTCTTCGATACAGAACAGGCAGTCAAGCTATATTACTATTATAGCTAGTCAAGCTGTTACTATTCCTGTAACTGTACAGGAAAAATAAGGGGTTTGATTTGGGAAATAACCTCATGCCTTTTCCAGATGCAAATTAGACTAGAAAAACAAAACCAAATCGTTTCCCTCCCATAAGCACTTCATCATCTGCCTACCTGCAGAGAAGTAATTCTGTCATAGTGAATTGTTGTCATTTCATTCTCTGTCAAAGCATTCCCAGTCTGATCATTGATTTCAAAGCCAGTGTAGAATTTAAGCATATCTAAAAGCTGACACATCATCAATATAAATTAGTGGATTAACAATAAGACACCCTACAACAAACAAAATCACAATTTAGGAAGACAAATGCACAAACCAGAGCTCCTCAAAGTTCTAGAAGAAGTGGACTAAGGAAGGAGTGGTATCTAAATTTTATACTTGGCTGATACACAAAACAATTTTGGTTAGGTATCTCACCTGCAAACCATAGAAATTACAGTATAGTAGACAACCAATATGGTTTATTTTATATACTAGGACCTGAAATTGAAACTAGTAACACTAAGGTTAGCCAGAGGCTCACTAAGTCACCAAACCCAACTTATGGCTTGCTGCTACCAAAAGGGAAAGGTCTTGCTCCCTCCTGCCCCCTCTGATGGCAGCTCTGAAATTCATCCTACCTTTCAATGAGATTATTTAACTCGGAAGAAGGAAATTACTCAGGTGTGCTGCTGGCTTTTTGTTCCATCAATACTGACCCTCAAAGAAAATGAACAATTGCCAGAGATGGGGGACAGCAAGCAGCAGGAAAAGCAGCTGAAATGAAGGAAAGGATCTTCAGATCCTGCCATAAAAAATAATATACTAGCTATAACTGTGTAAACTGAAGAACAGTAGTGAAAAACAGCTGCACCATATAACAGTCTGAAGTCAAAATAAAGAACAGAAGAATGCACTTGTGACAACTTCTGCAAGGTATGCAGTTAAGCACACCAGAAGCTGCACTACTTTCTAGGTTATACTTTTAAGAACTTTTCAAACAGAACCAAAAATACCACTCTCCCCCTGTGAGACCCCAAACAGAGTATTGTATTCAGCTCTGGGGTCTCCAACACAAGGAAATTGTGGACCTGTTGGAACAAGTCAGAAGGACTTGACTGCACGGCTGGAGCACCTCTCCTATGACAACAGGCTGGGAGAGTTGGGGCTGTTCAGCCTGCAGCAGAGAAGGCTCCAGGAAGACCTTATACAAGCCTTTATAGTACCTAAAGGGGGCTACAAGGCAGCTGGAGAGGGACTTTTCACAAGGCATGTAGTGATAGAACAAGGAGAAATGAACTTAAGCTGAAAGAGGGTAGGTTTAGATTAGATACCAGGAAGAAATTTTTTACTGTGAGGGTGGCAAGGCAATGGAACAGGTTGCCCACAGAGGTTGTGGATGCCCCATCCTGAGAAGTGTTCATGACCAGGTTGGACAGGCTCTAAGTAACCACGTCTAGTGGAAAGTGTCCCTGCCCATGGCAGGGGGGTTGGAAGTGGATGACCTTTAAGGTTCCTTCCAACCCAAGCCATTCTATGAAATGTAAGAGCAGTCACACAGGTACAAGTAAGAAAGAATATGCAGTTCACATCCATGAGAAAAGCCTAGTTTTAACAAACAAATACAAAACAAAACAATCGTGGCATTCAGAAACATAATGAATGAAAAAGTTATTTTTAACAACTTTGTATCTCACCTGGCAGAAGAGATGACCCTCTTTCTCTCTTTTAGCAAGACTAGAAAGGTAACAGTGAACAACAAGATGGGAGTCATCCAACACTGTATTGAACCAGCGTCGCGTGGGTAGCAAAGCCTGTGATAAACAACCTCACATAAATACAAGCAGCTCTTCAAAACTTAAAAAATCCTTGTTTCTAAGGATTTTCCATTTCAAGAAGGCATATTAAGACATATTGCTGCAGTTATTTGCATATCTACTACCCTAATAGAGGTTTTTGTATTAAAGCAGCATTTATGTATGCCAAGACACTGGTTTTATGTAGGTAAGTTGCTATGAACACAGCCTTTCCTTTTATGTGACTGGGAGCATGGCACAAACTTGCCATTAGTGAGAATTCATCCTGCCAGAAAAAAAGGAAATTGTCTGTACTAAATGTCTGTATAATGACTGTGCTACAAAAGATACACCAAATTGCTTCAACATTGTTTTAAGTGTTTGTTTTCTATACTAATTTAATTAACTTTAAGCTCATCTTTCTCAAAACTGCAAACTGTTTCTTCTAAATAAGGTATGGTATCTTCTATTCTTCGTAAGATACTCAAGTCAGATTATCAATTTTTCAAATCTTAATTAAAAACAAACCAGATCACTTCTTCTCAATGTAAACAGCTTAAGATGCTGTATGTAGCAACTGTTCAACAGCATACACCACAACAATCTAAGAGAAAAATAAGTTGTTTTCTGCAGACTGAATTTAGAAAGCCAAAAAGCAGCAACATGGTGTTTAGAACTAAGATGACGAAAATAAAAGAATCTGAAATAGAAAATGTTGACTGCTCGCCACAATGATTACAAAAAAACAAACTCAGAAAACCGTAAGAACTCTCCATGTAATAGTTACTTTCAAATTATCAAACCACCAAGTTTTGATGGCAGTGTATATACTGTAATATGAAATAGTAATATTCTAAAAAAGGCTTCAACATACATAAATGAGTCCATTAAGACAGAACATGCTACAAAGGGAAAAAGACTTCGATGTAAAGCTAGTTTCTCTTTTGCTTGTTCCAGTCACTTACACAGACTTTGTAACCTTCCTGAATTCTAACCTTTCTGTAATACCTAGAGAACCAACATTAAATGTACTGCCTCTAAGCATTCTGGCTAACAGACAGACTTTAGCTTACCTTCAAATATGTATTTTCTCTTGTAAGATTATATTATATACATAAGACAACAAGCTTTTATTTAAACTATTCATTCTATTGCAACTATAAGCACAGAATGCTTAACTGATTTAATAGAGGAGAGTTAGCCTGTAGAAATTCAAGATCAAAACATTTTAAAGTTCCCTGTGATTACTGTTTCAGAAAACTGTGTTTTATTTCAGAACGCCTTCCAAATTTGAAGCTATTCTAAGTAAGTATCTACTCGAGAAAAATTGTAAATTAATGCCTTTTATTTTTAATACTGGTACTGTGAGACTTAAAATTGTCTCACTTCTTCAGTACCTCCTGAAAAATTTCACAAAACCTTGCTTTGCCCCCTATTACCTTGTAACAAAACTCAATCACCAGACCTGTTACTTCTAAATAATGAATTCCAGTCAAACAGAAATAGTTTGCATTTCAGAACTACTGTTGCTTTATGGGATTTAACCCTATAAGACAAAAGATACTTTGACTGACCTGTTATGCATTGGGAAGAATAATTCTGAGTTATTCCTGGCAGATTAAAGTGTCACACGCTTTCATCAATTGCCAGAATTATTACCACTACTCCAACTAACAAAGTCCTTTTCATTGAGCCCTTTAGGATCCCAGTTTTGTTTAATAATTCATCTGGTTTACAAACACTACTGGTCAGTTTCCAATGTGGATGCACGGCTACAACTTCCTATTTACAGATGGAAAACCAGTATTAAGGAATCATATGCATAGCTGTGACATAACTACCTGCTATTGGGAATAAGGCTGTAATAATGGCTTTATGTATTTAAAACATAGAAAAGTGCACCTGGAAACAGGCTGAAACAATTTAATAACTCACCTCAAGGTCTAGCATGAGTTCAATAAACCTTTCACAATAATGAACTTTGTCCATAGAAATAGGACCTAGATAGAAGAAAATAATTTTTTTAAACTGATCCTCACTACAATATATTTATATTTGAACTATTCTATAAAAATGTAATAAATGCTACAATTACAACAGTATTAATTTTTCAATCATGTTAAAAGCCAACACATTCTTCTCTTTCTGAAACAATTCTTTCTTATATTCAAAACTCTGCTGGTTAGCAAGGTAAGAGAGGAAGAGAACCAGGGCTTCAGGAGTGATTTTATCAACTCTGAGAAAACCTCACACCTGACATGCAAAAATGCACTGTTCCACATGATATCAATAGCCCATTAAAAACCCTAAGAACTTTTAACACCAGGTACTCAAAAATACACATTTAGAAGTTGCAATCAAGGTGTGTGCCAAAGGCCCTGACCATAATCAAAGGTACTCAGTGGTGACTCCTAAGGGGCCTTTAGAATCATGTCAAAATACACACTAACTCTGCTCTAATGACTAATGAATTTCTAAAGACTCCGAAGAACTGTTAAAGTAAATCTTCCTAAAACAGGTCTTGCGTAATTAGGAAAACAGAATGGACAGGTATGCTTTCTGAGGAAGTCACAATACACAAAATTTCTCCTTAATGCTCAGGTAAGAGTTGAAGTTTGCTAGGAATTTAATAGCAAAAAGCAGAACTCCAGGAAGCAATTTCACCCAAACTGTGCTGTGTTTAGAGCACAATAACCCATTTTTATTAAAAGGCTACCACCTTCCTGTACACACCTTTCCTTCCCGAATCAGGCAAGCATATAATTTTGCTTGTCAGAAGGAGTTATAAATCAAGAGCAGTCAAATCTTACAGAATTTCACTTCACTTAGGCTTTTGTTCTTACTGTAAATCAACAGTACTAACAGAATTGAACCTTATATGCATTTATACCATCTGTTTAACAAGGCATCTAAGTATGTATGAAATGCTTTAATGCTCTAAGTACATAATAAAGAATATTGGTTCCCAGAGATATTGTTTTTACTAAGCCCATATTGAACGGAAGGAAGTTTAAAGTAGCTTTCTGCTGTTTCATTTTTAAAGCATATACAGATTTGAATACTAATTTTGACGTGAAATCCATGCAAGCAGGCATAGATTTCACCAAAACCCTATCTGAATAGGGTCTCCAACCTCAGGCTGATATCCTAAGGACTAGTTGCTTCAGCAACAGAAAAAGAATTTAACACAGATTACCAGATAACAAAGTAGCATAAGAATCAGTTACCTGAGACAGGTATTGACTTTAGCACAGAAATGAATTTCTGAATGAGCTGTGAAAGAAATCTTCTCTCCCGATATGCTCTAAAATTGGACATATGACAGAAGAATTAATGCTCCACAAATGCAGACTAAAAGTACATTGTAGCTTTGACTAATACAAAGTTAGCTGCTTCAAAATTTATATAATGGTAGCAGGTTGCTTTGAAACACACCTGTTTAGATGGTAACTAACTCTTCTCTCTGCACTCAGGCAGAGAGATTAGCAGTCTACACTTTCAAGCACAGAAATGATTAACAACCCATGCTTCTTAATGAGTCAGAGAAGTATTCCACCACCTACACCTTACCACATTGCAATACAAAGGCATTGGAACATTTAATTTTGGTGAGATATACACATATTTATCCAAATATTTGTGTAAGTTATATATTTAAAAGCTAATCATTTCCTAAAAGTCATGGAAAAAAGCAAATAACTACATGAATGTAGTTTTATGCTTTCATCCAATAGCTCTAAGATTTGATATCACAAATTCACTAAACTAGGAAGTTCTGTAACAGTATTTTGCATAAAGACTACTGAAAAACAAAACAGATTCCAGGGACTACATATGATCCTTATTTGCCATCTTCACAGGTGTTTTTGTTTTTTAAAAACTACTTTTTCTATTTAAATCATTTATTTTAGCTAAAACACAGTGAATGTAATAAGGCTTTGGATTTAACAGGAAAAAAGTGTTTCTGTAACATACTGCATTCTTGCCTCTTCATCCATTTTTGCATCATTTTTCTTAATTAGATTCCAGAATTTTCTTAGTTTTGGTGTCTTTTTCAGCTCGTGTTCCAGTCGTTTCTGAAATGTTAGAATGTTATTCAGTCACCAAGAATCCTTGTTTTCATGAGAGATAAAAATACAATCCAGCCTTTCCATTAAAAAAGAAAAAATATATAACAAACTGAAATAAATAGCTGTCTCAGACTATTATCAATAAGTATCACTGGAAAACAAGAATATAATACTACTAGAGAGTCTAGCTATGGTAAGATGTTAGGTCCATTGCCTAATTCCTGTGACTTCATGTCCTTGTCTACAAACGATAGCTTGAAGAAGCTATAAGCAACAAGGCTTAGTTTTAATAAAAATTACATAATAGTTATTATTACATGAAAATTAGCAACAAAATAGAAAGAATTTTACAAAGCACACAAAAATGTAATTCCATAGCAATGCTGTAAATATTAGAATTCCTTAAGAATTCACTTTACAAAACTTGGATAATGCATAAAAGATTGCTCTGTCAGTTGACAGTGTTATGCTTACAGGTTGTAGAGCCATCCACATGGGTAAGGAAATGAGCTGCTGCACCTGACCTCTGATCAAATCCACTTCCTGTTAGAAAATTACAGACAAAAAACATGGTTTTTTTTAAATTCGTGTATTTTCTGATGTGCCTGTCTTATAAAATACATCAATGTACATTACCATCTGACAAAAATATTTATGCTGTTCTGTTACATTTCACGATTTCCTAACAGGAAACTGCACTGCAGCCCTACCCAATAAGATCTTTGTATTTTAGGTTCTTTTCATGGAGCCTGTCAGTTCTCAGTACTTCAGTGGGTGGCCCATCCATGCAAATGTTTTTAACACAGAAGCTGCTGAGAACTAATGTTCCTTCTTAAGACCTTTCTTATTCTTGAACTCAGCTTTCCAATTGTGCTTTCTTTACTTGTTTTTATTCTATTCTTTCTCTTCTGAAGCCCTTAATTTAACAAGTTTCTTCCACTTCATCTACACTCTTCCTATTATCTGAAATACATAATTTTCTCTGTTGGTTCAAATGTGCTCTCTCCAACTCTGCCTGTGATCTGCATCCACAAGTTTTCCTTCTTTCCTAAACTACTGAAAAACTTCCATTAACGTCTAAATATATCGTCATGGACAAATACTGCATTCCATTCTCAGCATTCTGAAATTTCAACCTTCAGTGCTCTTCACTTAAAACACTACAGTGATTATCCCATTCTGCCTTTCACACATAAGGGCACCTTGTATTAGCAGTATGCTTTTGCAAGTACTTTTTCACTGGCCTCCCTACCATGTCATATGAGAAATGTGCTCTCCAAGACAGCTTCCATGGTCACTATCAAACTCTTTAAAATGAAGAGGCATTATACCATGGACGCTACAGAAAAATACTACCTCACTAAACTATGCACATAAGGTTCAAGACGATTACTGGCTCCCATAATGATGTCTAATTCCAAAATCAAATAACTCACTTTCTAGATCGTCTGTGAGACAATTCTGTTCTTATTTGTGCAGACCCTAACTATGAATAATACATCCCATGTGCAATGTAAGTAAAGAAAAAGCCCAGTAGCAAGACAGGTTACAGAGCACTGTTTCATCTAATGGATAATTTTAAATTATTCTCCCTGCTTTCTATTTAGGATCTTTAACACTGTTTTAACTATAGATTGAGAACACAAATTGATCCCATGCTTTCTTAAAACTAACTCAGGAAAAGTGCTGATAGAAATATTATCTAAATCTGGTTTCAAAACTGAATAAAATATTGTCTTTCTCAAGAGCTAATGGAAATAATTTTTGTGCTATTTCCCAGGCAAACTAGAAGGAGCAAGTAGTTAGTCATCTGTGTTTAAGTGTAAAGCACCTTTTCAAATATAAATACATAATTTTTTAAAGTACCATTTTTAATACAAAAATTTATATTAAACTGTGCCTTTAAATTCTTTACATGGCAATACTTCCATTTCAAGTCCCTCCTCTGAATTTGTCACAGAAAAGCAAATGATGAGAGAGATAAAGTAAGAATCAAAACAACAGGTAAAAGCCCTCTGGTACTGCCTTTTCCTTAAATGGGAATTTTGTTTCATCTGCCTTGTAAGAAATTGCTCAAACTAAACTGCTATTAACACAGAATAGCATAAACACACTGTAAGTATTAGTTACTTTTAACATACCAAACTATTGAAGCAGTGATCAAGGAATAGCAGCAGGACTGTCTGTTCATGCAGAGAGTACTCACTCTCATTTTCAACCAGAGATGCTTCCAGTATACGTTTGAAAAAGAAAGGAAAGTGTTCTGGTTTTTTTTTGAACGTCTGAGAATAGAAGAGGAAGTGGATTTTGAGTCAGGTAGATAGAAATAATTTCAATCTTCATTCACATAACATAGCTTAAGTTCTCTAAATCCATTTAAACCCATAAAAGAAAGGATTAGTTTTTTTCATTTATTCTGACCAGGCAGCACAAGAAAACCAGACTAATGATATCCTCCTGACATGGGATCCTCACACCACACCTTCTGTATAGTCCAACACAGGTGATGCACAGGACAAACTGAACAAGAAGCACTAGTGGAGTGGATTGTGTTGTGGGAACGTTCAACTGGTGACTGCACAGAAATACTGTAAAATGTCCCAGGTTAGAAGATAATTAGTAGATTTTGCTTAAAGCTATGGCAGCTCTAAGTCATCTGCAAAAAACGAGCAGGTAAAAACTACCAGAGATTATTTACAGTCCTGGAACTTCCATTCATCTATCTCAGCAGCAAAAAGGTAAACTAAATAATCATGAAGACAAGGGCAGCCAGGTACCAAATAACCAATTTAACTAAGCTGGTTGAAATGTAACACACACCTATCATTTTGCATTAGTATGTTTGCAGAACAAAAAGACAGACATCCTATGAGCCAGTTATTTGTCCTCTGTGCTTTGCTAGCACTGAAATAATGGCACTAGTATTGAAGTAAGTGCACTTGTGTAATGACATTTGCATAGAATGTCTAACTAGGCTCACATTGTCAAGATGGCCTGTGAGAACTGGACATAAACATTTCTAAACCTAATGTTAATACAAACAAAAAACCCACCAAATCTAACCAAAACCCAACCAAATAGTATACACAAGAGAATAAGAGATTATTTTAATATAAAGCAAAAAAGCTAGAAAACAACATTCACAGGTTTTAAGCAAGACACTATTGGATAACATGTTATGTTCCAGTGGTAACTTCTTAAATCCACAGATAAAAAAACCCTTTTTTTATTCTTTCAGTATCAGGACAAAAACTTCTCTGTTAACAGCCAACTTTTGTCAAGTACCAAAAAATCAAGTGCTGGTGATAAGGTATGGCATCTCACAGCAGAATAAAGGACTTGTGGACCAGAAGGAATCAAGTAATTTTTCATCCGTCCACGCCTTTCTCCAAAAAGAACATACAGTTTAAAACACCACATGAGATATTACAGCTGAGGCACCATTTCCTTTTCTCAATACAAGCTCTGCCCCCTTCTGTCACTGTGCGTGAGCACACTGCAAAAGCTGCAACATGTGCATCAAAGTCAATTCCAGCTGTAATTGAAATCAATTACCTCCCACGCAGGGACATTCTCTCTGAACTTCTCATTCACCATACAGCAGATTGACATTAAATATGCCTTACTGGACACCTCTGGAGAATAATTCATCCATAGGTAATTTTCCAGGTACTGACTGTGAAGAGACAAAGAGCATTTCATTAGTTACTGCCACCCACATAATCTGTCACTCATCTAAAAGAGTAGTTATCCACAGGAGTTTCTTCCTTCTTCTCCTTAAAGCCATCTTCATAGTTAGTGAGTAGCTCCTCGAGTTACCTCTCATCTAGGTCACTGAAGCAAAACTTGTTAGACTGAGGAACTGCTACAAGAGACAGATGAGTATCTCATCAGGAAGACATTCACTAGAGGGTTTTCAAGTGTTACCGCACTTGTATGGAGCCACAGCTCCGTACAAAGTCACAACATGAATTCATGTTGATTTTCCAAAAGAAGAATAAAAAAAGAAAAAAATTCACTTGTCTAGACAATGTCACATATAGTATTTATAAACGTAAGATGCAAAGAACAACTGCTCTATAATCATATTTTTATTACTAAATAATCTTTCTTGTAAAAATTTAGGAATCATCTAGACAGTTTTCATGCTTCTAATTGTATAAAGGCAATAAAAATACTACATGTTGTGCAACTAAAATAAAGCTTTGATAATATTAGGGGAATGAATAAGTGTTTTCAAGCTGAAAAAAAATTGCCAGACACTGGAAAATCACAACTTCCCACCACTAAGCATTTCTCCTCCATTAATACATCCCATTTCTCACAGAAGAAACTCTTAATATGAGATGTGAGAGATGAGAGGCTATTTGGACTGTCTCCCTCCTTGACTTCCTCTGCAAGACAGTTAATCCTGAAGAGGCAATCCCTCTATCTAACCTTGCCACCAGAAAGTGGAAAGTATTGTTTCTTCCTAAACAACTCATCCATTCCTTCCTTTCAATGCCTACTCTAACATTCACTTGGACCCTCAGGAGCCACCTCAGTTTTTTTTAACTATTCACTCTTTTCCACAGCTTACTCTTGTTACACCTTCAGTAAGCTAATTCAATAGTTTCAGAAAAGACAAGTGCCAGAGATGGTGGCACAAAAAGACAGTAAGAACTTGTATGTACCCAGGAGCAAAAGGCTCAGTAACAGAGATTTACACTTTCTGGGGACTCAGTCAGAAAGCACAGCTTTAGATGGAGCTGAGACAAACTCATAGGCATACAGAAAATGAAACATACTGCTCCCCAAGAGCTTGAATTTGTCAATGGAAGAGGGAAAATTCACCAAAAATCCACAGAACTCCACACAACATTTCACCTAGTCTAACAGACTTCTGTACATTTTAGTTATAATAGTATGATGTCCCCAAGTGAAGGATAAACATACGTGAGCAAGAATGAAGGACAGGAAAATCTCACATGAATAAAGACTGAAGAACTTAACAGATAAATAGGGGGCAAGGAGGGCAAAGAAAAAAGAGAAAAATGACAGGACAAATGGCAGTAGGTGGGGCTACAGACCAGCAAGTACTGAAGTTATGTTAGAGGCTGAGTATCAGGAATGTTCACAGGAAGGATAAGAACCTCTAACTCCATGCTATTGCTGACATACAAATTCCAGAAGGCATGCTGCCAGCAAGCCATTGTGTGCCATTTGTTAATGCCAAGCCTCAAACCATAGTTTATATTTTCTCTTATGCATCTTTTCTAATTAAGAGGCAGGAAACAAAGGGAGGTTTCTCCTACCTCAACCTCAACCATCTCATTGTATTTGTTCTTTAGATTTGCGAGCTAAAAGAGCCAAACAGAACATTAAGCACCATGCTTTTAAATATGTACATATTGTAAATATTTGTTTTACACCATTTTAGACATACTCTGTAAGTTCCTCCAGGAAAGTCTGAAGCAGTTGTAAACTACTGTTTAAACAAACTTCCATTTCTTTTAAAGTGCAGAAAATGTCAGTGATGCTGCTGCAGCCCAATTCACTTTTAGCCTCATAGCAAGAGACTTAATCCAAAAACTTTGCCTGATTTCAGTGAGTTCTGATTTCAGGCTTAATGACACATTCCAAATTAGGGACCTAAGTTTTTCCACTTATTTCATCCATACCCTCTTCCTCGGTGCTTCACTTATACTAGAAATTGAGAATCATGATGCAAGATACTCTAGTGTTACTTATGGAATTATTTCCTCTTTAAAATGAAGCTCTCCTCACTTAATTTCCCTCAGTACACAATTCAAGGCCAAGTAGGAACAAGTGAGTATACTGCCTTCAAACTGACTTGCTGCCCTGCATTTCACATCTTTACAGGTTCCTATGAAAAAGTAATTCAGAATTTCACTCCCATTAACTTACCTGAATTCAAGAAGCATTATCTTTCTTATCGCAAACCTAAAAAGGAAAAAGTAATCAATTAACACAGGAAAGAAATTTTCCCATATACGTTTTAGCTGCATGGAAAATGACTGTATTTTCCCTACTTTTCTTATATGTGAAAACTTGCAGAAACATCCAGGAATTATTTCTGCCCTGCCATTTCCATGCAATAGCAACCACTTGAATGCAGAATCTGCTGTAACACTGTGGAAGCTAACGACCATGCAGAATCATTAAGCAATTAAATTCACATTTTAAAAAATTCATGCAGGTCTTTAAAATGTGACGATGCCACTTCCAATAGCCTTGAAGATACAAATTGCTAGCAGCTGCGAGTGTCTTCTGGAAAATTACAATTATATATTTAATCAGTTCCTAATAGTATTTCTTCTTAGTGACTGGAAATTGAAGCTTGCTCTGATCCCATATGACAATTTGTAGATTACTTTCATATAGGAATAATACAGAGAATTCTCTCCAGAGCTCAAACTTCCCCTGAAAAGCTTCAGCTACAGTTACAACTAATTTCTGTATACACAGCTATAGAATGCAGTTTATCTTGGATTCCTTGTCTCTCCCATCTAACAGTACAATTCATCAAAACTAGACTTGTCCTTTATAAACCTGGTAGCAGCAACCAGGAAGAGAGCAAAAAGCTTGAGGCAGCATAGTCCTCAGTGGTTTGTTTTCTTCCTTTCCACTCCTTAGTGATAAAAAAATGAATTAGCCTTCTATAACCATCGCAACAAAACCAACCTAAAACACAACAGACTATCAGTAAAGGAACTGAACAATATTATGTCTGACCATCATATTTAAGGATTATGAATCTAGGAAATCTCTTTTTACCACATTCAGACTTTGAAATACCATAATGATTACTTAAATGCACTTGAGTAATTTTCATCTGCTTTCAACATGTTGATGCATTTCAAAATACTCTCTGAAACATCAGAAACCACTTCAATACAGATAATGTTGGAATGGTTGTCCAAAAAGAGAAAGCGACTGGTGTACTTACTTTGACCTGACAATTTCTTTTGTATACACATCTTCAATGACCTACGGGAAAGAGAATTTTATATAGTGAATAAAGTGGTTAAAAATGCATTAAGACATCTTACTCTGAATTAGTTACTCTCTGTTTACTGCTTTTAAAATACTTTCAACAAGTTTTTCCAACAAGAATAAATCTGCACTATCAGTTGCAATAGACACACTTTGACATCATGTGACACAGAGATGCAGTTCAGCTGCTCACATACATCCCAGTTCTAACAATCACAGACAAATTTTATCACAAATACTACAAAGAGGCTGAATAAACTGAGGCGGGAAAGGGAGATTTAGGCAAACATCCACAAGGAAAAGAAACCTAACATTTAAGTACCCCACACTACACAAAACCAAACACATCATGCCAAACTTTAAACATTCAAAGTGCACATATCTACCAGAACAGCTCTCCAAAGAGGCTTTTAGAAAGTACAAAGTTCAGTAATACCTATGTCTTTCATCCTTCTTTGATTTCTAAAAGTAGTACCTCCTCAAGCATCTTTTAATCTCAAAGGAGATGCTCAAAAATCTTTTGTCCTCATAAGTTCTTGGCCAAAATAAACTGAACAAATAGCCTACAAAAGAAGTGCACTGCTATAGCACATCTTCCTAACAGTGCCTACATTTATAAATTACAAATACATTAAAAAATTACATTGTCTTAAGCAACTGCTGACCTTCCAAGCAGTGTCCTATACTCTTATACAAAATAAGGACCACTGGACACTGGCACACCAGAAAAGGGTTGATCCTCATTCTTTTACACCCCCCAAAAAATTTCAGTATAAGTAATTACCTTTAAATCAAAAGACAGTGTTTTCTTCACATGTGGAGCCCAGTATTTATTTGCTAACTGTATGAGAAAAAAAAGTTAAATATATGCATTTATATGTATATATTTACATATATTATATTTACATTTGTATATAACAGTGCAGTATCTCTACAACAAATCCCACCCCAGAACTTTTATTTCACTAGTACCTTCTTTAATCTCAGCTTATGATAACTACATGATAGCTATAGATACCAAAATTACGTTTTCTAATGGCAATGCTTTCAACAATTTAAGGTTTTAGGCCTGAACCTTTTCCAACAGAAGCGTAATTATGTGGAATAATTTCAGATGTGTAATCTGCTATAAACAGTTTTTACTCTTAAGTTACTTCTCCCTCAGAAATATAACATGACCTTTCAGAGACTGAGAATCTCGGGTTGCAAGTGATTATGCTTCCATTGAGGAATCTGACAAATAACTAGAGGCTCTGCATAAAAGTCTGATATTTTAAGGCTCTTTGCTGCAGCCATCACTTCAACAGACTCCGGAGCTGTGGTGAAAGAGCTTCCCATCCAACTTTATTCAACCTTCTTTACGCTCTGGAAGAGGAAGGAAAGCAAATTTCCCGGGCCGGGGAGTGAGAAGAAAAAAAGACTTGCAGAAAACCACTTAAAACGTTCAGCAACAAGAAATTCTCAGCAGCTTTTCACGTGTTGAAACAAGCCTTATAGTAATGCACGTTGCAGTGTGCTGGTGCATTTTGCAGCGCTGGGGCCAAACACCCTCTCGTCCGTAACACGGACTTCGGACAGAACAACACCCTGTCCCCCCCGAGAGCTCCTCCAACACGGCCCCACCTGGGTCACGTACTCCGCGTTGATCTGTGACACCGTGGGCGCCACGATCTTCTTCGGCGGGGCCGAGGCCGCCGCCGGCGCCGCCATGGGGGCGCCGCCTGGCACTGCCTGGAGCCGCCTGGCACCGCCTGGAGCCACCTGGAGCCGGCCGCGGTCCCCCGGCGCGCACGGCCCGGGCCAGGCCGAGGGCGGGATCTCCGGGCCGGGAGCAGCGGAGCGGGGAGCGCTTCCGGGGACACGGGCCTGGAGCGGCCGCGCGGCGGGAGCGCCACCTGGCGCTGCCTCCCGGACACTGCCTCTCGGTCCCGACACTGCCTCTCGGTCCCTGCCGCCCCCCGGCAGTGGCGGTCGCGGGAGCTGAGGAGCTGGTTAGTGCGGAAGGGCTGAGGGGAAAAGCGAGGCAGGCAGCAGGGTGCTGCCACGCTCGTCCTCCCAGCGCTCAGCGAATCCGCTCAGGAGGACTCCTACGACTTGGGGCACAGCTTTCTTTCTGTCCGTCCTAACGTGGGAAAAACCACGCTCCTCCTCACGTGCGACGATTGGGACCGAGACCTGAGCTCCCCGTCCGATCCACGTGCCCGGAACTCTGTGGAAATCCACTCCGTGGAGGAAAGGCAAAAGTGGGAGGGAAAAATTCCATGGTCACGGCAGTCAGAAGTTTGACAATGCTTTAGAGTGGTTTGCATTAACTTATTCTATTTGGTAAACAGATTAATTAAGGGGGGAATTGACAGACTCCCTAGGGAAGCTACCGTGCTTTGTTTCTGGGCTCATTATCCAGCACCTGCCACTTGAGTACTTTAAACTTCCAGGCAGATCCTATTTAAGTCTGTTTGAATGTGACCTCCTTTGTTTTGCTATCAAGGTGATCTCTATTTAATTTCTTCAAGCAGAGGTTAAACTAAATATTCTTTTTGAAGTTGAATTAGAATATACAATGGGAATGGGGAAGGTAATGACAGTACCTTGAAGAGGGTCAGATAATGGCTGTATTTAAATAAATAGGCCTACTGCATGCCTCTGCTTCAGAAGATCCAGAAAATTTACATTTGTTACATGAAAACTAGTAAAATCAAAAAGTTACGAAGGTATCAGTAACAAATTCTGTAAATAACAAGGATTGAACATGGTCTTGTTTAGTCATTGAAACCTTCAGAGATCTGTGTTCGATTAAAAATATATAAATTCAAAGCATTTAAAATACATTTGCACCAATGTACCCACTTAAATTTTGATAATAAAAAAACAGTGTATTAAGATGTTTCAGTTTAAACAACTTATAGATTATAGCTTGTGATTGACTCAGGCTAATCAAAATCTATGCAAATATAACTACATCTTTTGGTGTCTGCCCTTTCTCCTGGTACAACTATTAGCACTTACATCCATGAACAGATATAGGAAATAGAAGTAAAATTCACTTGAGCTGGCTGGCTGGGCCATATTAGCATGTTGCTGCACCTTAGCTGATAACACTGCCTACAGGGTCCTCCCCAAGCTGCCTTCCACAATGAGGTTGCTCTGTATTTTCTAGCCTCAGAAATGAACATATCTAGCCTATATTTGTGTGTATCAGAACAAGTTGTCAGTTTGGCAAACAGAACAAAAAAAGAGTACTTTTTGTTATCTGTAAATAAACTAGAGGGATAAATGATAGGAAAGGAGGGAACTGCTGAAGCTACAAATCAGTTACAAAAAAGGATAAAGGAATGTGTAAGTTCATGATCTACAAATATAGGCTGAAAATAGGAAAGCTTCTGAAACTGGCTTTCAGATAGGAGCCAAAAGTTTGACTTGTGTTTAAGATGGACCATGGGACAATCAGGAGGGGTAAATGCATTTAGGACTTGGTAAATTTTCTAGAACAGCCTTGCAAGGCTACCTTAAACTTTCTGGCTTCTTCTTGTGATAGATCATCAGGCACGTGTCAAAACCTGCAAGTTTCCATATAGTATCAAAGCTGTGAAAGCTCAAGGAGGAATCCACTTTTTCCTAACACTTGGCTTTTGGGTGTCCCAGTGAGGAGGTCAGTTGTCTTAAACCTTACTACAGTCAATCTAGTCAGTGCGGTGGCAACAGAGGTCCTTCCGAGTGCAAATCAGAACTAATTTAAGGGCTCTTATTTTCTGAAGGAGCTTCTCATATCAGAAACTATCAGATGCCTAATGTTAGGCAATATGATTACATTCCTAAGTGACAATGCCAAATAAGTTATAAAGATCCTCACCCTATAAATAATGCATTAATTTTTTTCTTTCTAAGGTGTATTGTTTAGTTAGAGAGTGCTGGGACAGTAGGACTGCAAATGAATAGCAAAAGTATAAATTAGTGCTTTGGAAAAATACATCACTTTCAAGCCTCAAAAGCAGGGGAACCTCTAAAGAGTTGTGGTGAGACCAGGCATAATGACAACCAGTGTTGTACCTATGTTCCTATCTGTAACTCGTACCCCAGCTATGGGAAACTGTCTGTGCTCAGTTTCCCCCAGAGTGGAGGTACATCTGACACTTTCCACCTCAAACTCCTTTGTAGCTGAGGAAAAATAATACCCTGTACCCCATCATCTCAGCCTTCTGTGAAGTTCTCCATCTTTCTGTACTCATTGACTTAACGTGTCAAGAAAATAAAATATTCCTTTCAAAAAATCTGTTAATTCATTCATGAAGACATGTATTATTTAAAAGTCACACATTTGAGTAGACGCAGTTTTCAAGACTATTATTCATTTGCAGGCTCCATACCTAGTCCTGGCCAATTTATATTCTGTGCTGCTTTCTTGTTTAATTAGCTCCTCTTGTTTTGGATGCTTGCCCTTCTATATTATTGTAGCTAAGAAAAATATGCTCTTCTCCTTTTCTTTGTAAACTCTGTAAGCCAAGGTCATCAGTAAGCTGGCCACTGCTTTTATGTCAATGATACTCTCCTGAACACAGTTTCAGTAGGTCAGGAAGTACCTAGTGATAATCAGCAGGGGTTGGTTCTATTTTCTGTCTTGTCTACTTTTTAGATTATTTTAGGTTCTACCTAGAGTCACAGAAATTATTAATTTCTAGCAATGACAACTCCAAACAATCCATGGATAAATATTTCTAATAGTAATTGATTTTGTTTGTTATTGTTTTAGGGTCATCATGAGACATGACCAGCGAAACTGGATTCAGCAAGGCCATATAATGTAGTATAAACACTATTTTACTTTTTATTGTTTCTCTTTCACACAAGGCTTTACCCTTCAGCTTCTTAGACATAAATAAACCCTGCAGTGAGATGCAGACCCAGTATGGATACCGTCTTGCACCTATATAAACTCTGGTGGAAAAGTTTTATTCCAAAGCAGGAAACAAATACCAGCACTGCACTCTGTAAAATGACATTACCTTACCCATTCTAGTCATCAAATTCCTTCAGAATTATGAATTGGCATCTTGTCTGATGGACAACTGACTTGTTCTTCTCCAAGCAAGCATTGTGCTAGGGACAGATGATTCTCCATGTGCCTCAGCCTGGTCACTGCAGCAGAGCAGCAGTTGCTACTCCTGGCTCTTTGGTCTGTAACGTGACTACCATCACAGCTCTACTGCTGCCTGTCCTGGTGGCCAGGGGAGCAGAAGGAACAGAGGTTCCCTTGATATAAGACAAAATTGAAGATATCGAAACCTTTTTGGGGTGGAGACTGTTCCCTTATAGCTCAGGGCATGCTAACACCACTCTGATGAAACAGAAAAGCAGTTCAGTGACAGCTTTGTTGTACTGCTCCACGCTCTCCCATCCAGGGTTGTTTTCCTCTGGCCCATCTGTACAATTTCAAGCTAGGTCTAAAGCTCCAGCACATGATCAAGGCTTTTGAGGCTTTCTGTGATGCAAGGCTCTAAAGCTTAGAAAGTGCATCACTTTAAAATCAGATTTTATCTTAGCTTGTTGACTTTTACACATAAGCACAAGGTTTTTCAAGAGGCATCCCTCCTAAAAGCTCTGAAACAGAAATCTCCACACCTGAGAATTTCAGGTCTCATCTTGTATATATACAAACTTGCACATACAGCTTTTTTTGTAACCAAAGGAGGAAAGTGACTATGAATATGCAGTATTTTGAAATATTCCTTGGCAAGTTATATAAGTTTTTGAAAGGGATAAGGGGATGAGTGGCATAGAAATAGAATAATATGTACATAAAGCAAAAGAGATCTGAAATCACCCGTGTCTCTTACCTGTTGATATAATAGAAGAAATATATTGATTTAAACATGCTTTCAGGTAAATGAAATTTAGGAAAGCTTCTCAAAAAATATCAGAGGAATCCTTCAACATGTAAAAAGCTTAGGCACAATGACAGGGTTATAGCTGGTCCTTCATATTACTTAATATTCATATAAACTAAATGTTCGGCCTGTTCATTATAGCTTTAATTCAATCATGTTGCATTGCTTTTACTGTGTTATTTATTTGCATTCTTCTAGTCCAAGGCTTTTGTCACCGTGTTCATCTCATTAAATATGTGTACTTCCATGCAGTAAATATGGGTACTTTCAAAAATGATGCCTCAGTTTAGCAACAGATGCTTCTTAAAATATTTAGAATTTTAAAGTGTAAAGAAGCCATCAGTAGCATTCTGATTTGTGTATAAATATTTATTTAGCACACATTCTGGCCAATGTAATGCCCTTGATTTTTGTGCAAATCTTACAGTAACTTCAATGGATATTCTGAGCTCATGACTAGAGAAAAATATGGTTAATTCAGCAACCCAGCTGCTTTGATATCCCAGAATAGCAGCAGTGCCTCTAGTGAAGGAGACGATGAAATAGGAGACTTTGAGTCATTCTTAGCTTTCTGTTGCTGGGCTCACTGGGTAACAGCTCAAGTTAGAGCAGACTCTGGGCTATTCTAATTCTTTTCAAAAAATTTTAGCTAGGTTCCTACCAATTGAGGCAGAACTATTGTTAGAAGATAAGAGACAGTGGCCAGAAAGGCTCTAGAAATATTTGTTAGAAATCCCATGTAAAGCTTTTTTGTGATAACATTTCTATGTGGAGAAAAATTAATATGAAATAAATTTGTTTGATGGACATGAGGCCTTCATCACTGAAATGAGATTCTAAGGAATATAATTTCCTTTCTGCTAGTCCTGGCATGAGAAGTGTTACAGAAATTTGGGTCTATTCGCAGCATCATTGTAAAAGTAGATCTTTGATCACATATCTATTCTCACAATAAAGAAAAAAAATATAGATTGCAGACAAAACTGAAACATATCTAATATGCAGCATAAAACTTAATTGAGAGAGCAATTCTAAGATGCTGGGAGCTAGCTCCTAAAGCTTTCATCCTTTCCTTTCTCCCTATTTTCTAGGTTTTTGGTAGGCATTTCCATTAGCATGCCAGGATTTTAAGAGAAGATAAAATGACAATAAAACAGAATACCTACTAAAACCAGCAAATTCACACCAGCATAATACCAAAAATAATCTATTGAGTTTTAATAATTCCTTTTACTGAAGAAAACCCTCCTACTGTGATATAAACTACAGTATTACACAACAAATCATTTTAGCTTATTGGCAAATGGAAATTTTTCCTCCATTAATTGCACTAGCATCAGACACTCTATTCAATGCCTGAGGGAATTCTTATGAAGATTTTCTCACTGTCCAAGTACTTGCTATTAAGACCCAGAGTATAAAATACAAGATAAAGTGCACTACGGCAAATAAGGTTGCCAAGATACTACTCTCAGTGTCGTGAAAAAATCCTAATGTGTTTTGATTTTAAAAATTATCCTCAAATTGACTGATACACTTGAAGTGTCTAGATGGCTTAGCAGATTTCTACTTAATTTAGTAGGACTGTATTGCCACTAACAGGAATCTTTCTGCTCTGCTATCTTTTCAGGATCATCTTAGAATTAAAATAAAGGGGAAATTGAGGCAATCATCTGATTTTCTGAGCTCAGGCAGCTACTTTTGTAAATACATACTAAGGATTGAAATTTATACTCTAAAAAAATAAAATAATTCAAATTTGCATGCCGGGAAGATAGTGTTTTCCTTTATGTCAATAGGATTTGAGTGCAGTGCATTAGCAGCACAAATGGGAGACAGCATGCATAGGAACAGTTTTTTACTTTTTCAAGTAGCTGTGGCCACATAATTCTGTTTCCTGTCCTTCACTTTGTCAGCAAGGCACATTCAAGTGCCACAGGCAAAGCTGGACAGTCACCATATCCATATACTCTTACTACCCTACACACCCAAACAACTTTCAGTGGAGAATGGCAGGCCAGAGTCTACATCATCACCAGGAAGCTTCTCACATCTTCATGCACTCACTTACATCCTCAGGGACTATTCTGTGTGCCATGTGCAACAACCAGCTCCACGACTCTTGGACTAGGAGTCACATACAGGATTTCACAGGTCCATACAGTTTGGCACCAGGGACACTGGAAGGATTCCAGTGAAGAGGAAAAATTTCAGCTACATATCCAAACCATGTCAGGTGTATAACACAATCAAGCCACACATTAGGATATCCTGGAAGCAGACAGGAACTGGAATGGCAAAGAAGAGAAGTAAAACAGCATTCAGAGACCTGTGATAACTCAGGACAGACATAACAGCACTCTCATATTGGAACAATAGTTTATGAATGAGGTGATCAATTCACTTGTGAATGCTTTTGTTGGCATAAGACTGATTTCTCTTTCACTTGCATGGACTTTGAAGATTTACTTTCTTAATAGATGCTAATCAAAATGCTGTTTAAAAGCTCTTTGACATAACTAGTCATTATATGAAGTACAACTAATTTGTTTAACCTGGATAAAGTATGTTATACGAGAGCATAGAAAAGTCACTTCTGTAATTTCAGTCTTCCTTATGATAACTGCCTCTCAGACACATCTCATCCACAGCCATCAGACCATAAAACTAGGCTATTAAGTTAAAACTTGCACTTAAAAAATCCACAAAACCTTGTGCTAGAAATATGAACCATGACCCCTTTAGTTATTTAGGAGATCTAGGTATTTTCAACATTATTACAAGGGGCCATTTAGACTGACCGAATCCATAGTCTTTTATTGATTTAAGAGTCATTCAGCTGTACTTAGTGTTACTGAAATGAGCTACTATTGCAAGCTTATGACTTTCAGAGTTTTACATTTATAACAGAACGCACGCAGGAAAACTAAACATTAAATACAGCATCTCAATTTGAAGCCTAAGGTCTCATTAACTTCAATTAAGTTTCTTCTGTGTCTATCTTCCATTTGCCTCACTAACTTTTCTGGTTGGCTCTGGGTGTAATAGAGCAGATCACAGCCAAGTGAGAAACCCAGGACTCAGTGAAAAGCAGCTACAAAAGTGATTACAGCTACAGAAGTGATTAAGCAGTTTTTCCATGGTTTATCACTGCTTTTTTTTCCTTTTTGAATTTTTCTGTAGAGATATATAGGAACACATATACGTAAGTTTTGACTTTCTGCCAGCATTGTGTGGGGGTACAACTGCTGTGCCCCTCAGGCCCCACTATGATCTCAGAAATCAGTCTTGATGAACACCACTCAGGCTAAGCTCCTCTTGAGCTTAGCAGAAACAGTCTGTTCCCAGGAACTTATGTTGTCTAACAAGCACCTGTTTAACAAACAGCCTTGGAAACTTATTTTTCTTGCCTGCATAATGGCCCAAGTGGAACAATTCTTTTGTTATCAAATTATCAAAGAAAATTACTGACCTGAATTGTGGCCCAGGTGGAAAATTACTATGACTAAAGCCAGCTCTAGTGACCCTGTGAGCAATGGTACCAAATGAGATTCTTTGAGCTATCCTGGATGACAGCAGCTTCAGCCAGCAATCTCCCTTGGAGTAGGATGCCTCTCAGGTAGTGAACTCTCGTTTGCTACACCTGGAGGACCACCACTGGAGCATGGGGTGATACCTCCCACTCCCTTTGCCTATTGAGAAGATGCAAAGGCACCTGACATGAGTACTTCACTGAACCTGAGGGAGATTTTCCACAGGTATATATACCCTGGACATACTCCTTTAAGTCTCTGTGTGTGCAAGCGTGAATATGGTACAGCAAATATACTATGAATGTTGCTCACTTAGATTCTTAAGTAGGTTAAATTCCTATCTTAGGCCTGTGAGTTATTGTTGTGCTATAGTAAATTCTGTTGTAAAATCTTTTGTTAAAATATTTAAATTAGGCTACCGATTAAGTACTGTTACGTGCTGTTAAAGCCTTTAGGCATAAACTGTTGGTCAAATCCAGGCAAAGTTTGGCAACGGGGTGCCCTCTGAACCTTGTGAAGACCATCAGCTGGAAGGTCTCCCTGATTCCTTTTATCCTTACCCTTTCCCATCCTTACCCTTTTTCCATCCTCAGCCTCTATTTTAGATTGATTTTAGTTTTAGACTGGTTTTAGATTTTAGTCCCATTTTTCTGTGTGCTTTAACCATTTAATAAGAGTAGAGTGCATCTTGCCAACTAACTTTGTCATGCTTTCACTTCTATATTAAACCTGCTTTTGACAATACCTTTGCCAGTGATTCTTTGAGTGACCTAAAACATTCATGACACATTGCAATGATAGTGCAGTATAAACATTTTAAAGGTATCCAGAGTCACATTTCCTAGATAGAAAATGGATGACGTGATCAGTAAGTACTGCAGTTCCAGTGAATTTAGTATTGCACACTTCGTCTTCAAAAAATCCCTTTTACCTTTTTTCTGCTTGTTTTAAAATCTGTAACCCTTCTGCTATTCCACACAGAACAACCTCAGTGCTGAATTCATGCTGTGTGAGTTCTTCTCAGCAGGAGCTCAATGTTAATGCAGGAAGACTGGCTGTTTTAGAATATGCTTTGGTTCTGCACATAGTCTTAAAAACCTCACTACTTCAGTACTATGAGATTATTAGCCATCAGTTCAGTCTAATGAAACCACAGGCAATGTTTCTGCCACCAAAGACAATTAAAAGATTGATAGCTGAACTTGCCTTGAAAACAACTGACATACTAAGGAACAACAAAAAGTGTTATTAACATTGAAAAGACCACTCCAGCTCAAATTCTCAAAGGTAATTTGAGAATTTTACTGTTAACTGCAAAAGACACAGAATTTCAACTTCAGGGTTTTTTTTCTCCCTCTTAGCTACCATTTTACCCCTTTCTAGCTAGTATATGCAATAATCCCCTTAAAATCATGAATTTATACTGATGCAAAACCTTTTATAAGGAGATAGAGAGCCAGATAAACAAAGTGGCTCTTACTGCCCTTCCGAAATCCAAGCCCAAAGATTTCATTACTTTACAAATTAATCAGACAGTAACACTCCCCACAAATACCTATTCATCTCTCAAAAGTATCTTCCTGTATTACCTTCCCTTCATTTTACTTAAATTGGTATTTTCAAAACATAAAAATGTTGTGTTCTCTAAACATTATTCTCAAACACAGCATTTTTAAATGACTATAACTCCTTAAGAAAGATCTTATTATCTTTAAACATATTTATATAACAAAAAATAGCTAAAACAAAACCTATTGTTCTAACATACAAAGTTAGTTATTTTGATATGCAGTCTTTTCTGCATAATGAATGTTAAGTATTTTCAAAAATCTGGTTTGCCCTTAAAGCATACAATAAAATTACAATATAAATAAAATAGTTTATTCCAAGTATTTTAAGAGAGCTCTACAATATGCTTTCAAGACATTTATACAGTGTTCTGTCTTTCAATATGAAACAATTCACATAGGGAGAAAAAAATCTCAATATATAACTATAGTCATTATTAATGTACTGAATTTGTCTGTCATACAAAAATCACAGTAATGAGAGACTGTTTCAAGTGTTTTTTCTGGTTCTCTCTGAAAATGGAAAAGAATAACATGTATGAAAATAAAAACTCCCTTTACTCTTCACATTCACCAAATACCACAAAGCTCATGCCACTTCAAAAATAAAAAATCAAACCCATTTTACTTAAATAAATATAGATCTATTTAAATAAAGAACGTCATGTATCTTACAGGTATGTTAATTTAGAAAGAGGATTAAAAACTTCAGGTTTCAACTACTGAAAAGTTGTGTAACACAGAAA
Organism: Sclerurus mexicanus; assembly: GCA_013396755.1. Taxonomy (NCBI): domain Eukaryota; kingdom Metazoa; phylum Chordata; class Aves; order Passeriformes; family Furnariidae; genus Sclerurus; species Sclerurus mexicanus. Next base: position 63,951 of record VWZF01006270.1, on the reverse strand, counting down.
ATATCCTAAAAGGTAGTTTTTTCAGAGGAAAATAGAAAAGGAGCAACCTCCATTCTTGTTCAAAATGTATAAAGCTCCACTGCACTTATCTTGCCAGCTCTACTGGCACAATGGACAAAGCCATCTATTTACCAGAAAGTATAACTACAGATTCTATTAATACAAAATCAGAATTACTTAATTTCAGTTAGAAGCAATTTTCAGTCCCTTATATTTAATATAATGAGAACATGACTTCCTGACAAAACTGCTCATCTGAGTTATTATCACATCTTAGAGAACATTACTTTTATGGGTTCAATATGTATGCTAGAAGGAAAGAAGACTGGAACAGAGAGTAAGCCCGTTGGTAACGTTAATGATAATTTCTTGTCTACTTTTCTTACAGAAAAATAGCTCAGTGATATATGAATTGGTCAAAAGAGCTAAAGAAGCCAAGGGATATACATGGAAGTAGAGTTAATGAAGTGGTGAAATGGATTAATTGATACTAAATCCTAACAACATAGCATTGTCTTTTATTTTTTGTAAAAAGGGAAATAATCTAATTCCTCATCTATAGCTCTCCAACCACATTAAAAGCAGTTTTTCTATTCCATAGAAAATAGAATGTTCTGTAATGTCACATCAACATTTTTCTCATTAAATATTCTCCCTTTTCTGCTTTCTTCTTTTTTTGTATCTTTTATCTAAAAATAACATTTTTTTTGGAAGTATGAAATAAATACAGCAAGTGTCCTTTGTTTGCTAAATATAGGGAGCCAGAAGAAAGTAAAAGGACCATTTTTTACCTTTTTGCCTTTACTTCTGTGATACTTGTAACTGAGCATAAAATACTATATGGAAGAAAGTAAAACTTCTAAAATATCTGATTCATGGAGCACTGTAGATTGCTGCAACACTACTAATACAGTAAGAATGTGTATTTATAAATTAATTCAGCCAAAGGAATGCAAAGTGGCTTTTTTTGTTGCATTTTTTAAACATATTCTCAACATTCATATCTCACAAATTATATCAAGTAGACAGTTCTAAAACCAGTAAATTAACTCTTCACCAGCTCATCTCCATAACAAAAATATAATCCCCTTTCAGTTAATTGTTTGGTCAAACATAAGTCTTTTAATAATCATGAAATCAAAAATTTAAATATAGGACTTCATAGGACATTATGCAGTTTTGATAAAAACAATATATTCTCTGTTTGTTGCTCAGTGGAACTAAGCTTTAAGCTCGAAAGTGAGTAAGGTGGTGTCTTTTCAAATGTGGGGCCTGTCTGAATTTTTTTCCACAAACTAAACATTCAAAGGGCTTCTGTCCAGCGTGCATTAGGTCATGTCTTTCAAGCTTAGAAGGAGATTTAAAAGTTTTAAAGCAGATACTGCATTTATACAATTTGTTAACAACTTCACTTTTTTCAGTACCTTCAGAAAAATCATGCCAATAACTGTAACAGCTTTGCTCTGTTTCCAAAAATTTAGTACACAAATACAGCTGTGGATTCCTGCTACTGGAGTCAAGCACAGAATCCCCTGACTCGATTTCAACTTTGATTTCAGCTGCTTGGTTTGACTGAATCAGCTCAAATTCTTGAAAGCCAGATGGCTGTGAAGGTGTTTGAGAATAACCCACAGGCTGAGAAGACTTAAATTCAATGTGATCTTCCTGATGGTTGAAAAGTTTGTTCAGATTTTCAAATTCTGTCTGGCAAACGGGGCTTTTACAATGTCTCTTTTCAGTATGGGTGAGCTGATGTCTTTTCAAGTGAGCTGACTGTCTAAATGTCTTCCCACAAACATTACAGCCAAAGGGCTTCTGTCCTGTGTGTATAAGATAATGTCTTTGAAGTTTAGATGAAGATGGAAAAATTTTTTCACATCTGTCACATTTACACACTTTGTGTCTGTCATATGTATTTTTAGCAGAAGCTGAAAAAGCACAGTGAAGTTCTGGATTATCAAAGAAGTTATCATTTGATGAACCATAAAAAGCATCATCTTTATTATCCAGTGAATCATCAATGTTTAACATGCTTTCACCAGTAAGCACACCTTTTAAATTAACACCCAAGTTGTGAGGTTGCAGGTACTCTTGCCAAGGTAGTGTAACAGCAAGTGTTCTTTTCATCTGATTACTAAGTGCCTTGTGCATGTCAAGCTTGCTGTGGCAATCTTTGGAAGGTTTCATGGGGACATGCTGATCAGAATGCTGAGCTCTAGCTGCAATCAGGTCAGGACTTCTGCTGTGGCCTGATTTTGGTTTTTTTCTGTCAGTCAGAGAAAAATCTGTTGCCTTTCCTCCAGCATGTTTCACTTTCCTAAGGATCTTGGTTTTCATGTTGACTCTGTGTCTGCATGCTGCTGTACCATTGTTTGAACTTCTGCCATCTCTTGGATAAGAACATTCATGCAAATTTAGAACATGCTCTGTTTCAAAACACTGCCCACATGCTGGGCACTCAAAAGGTACAATATAAATTGAGTGAACATCATGTGGGTCATCCTCCTGTGACTCATGTGTGTCAGCATTCTCAAAAGCATCCCTCTTTCCTTCCAACAAGTTGTGTAGTCTGGGATATTTAAGAGCCTTTGCTTCGTATACAGTATTGGAGAAAGTCTTATTTCTGGCATGGAGCTGTTTATGCTTCACGAGTTTGCTCTGTATTTTAAATCTCTTCTGACAAAAACAGCACTGAAAAGGCCTTTCTTCTGTGTGTGTGAGCTGATGAATTTTCAAGTGTGTTGACTGTCTGAAAGATTTGCCACATGAAGAACACTTAAAAGGTTTCTGTCCAGTGTGAATAAGGAAGTGTCTTTCTAGCTTGGATCTTGATGGAAATGTCTTGTTACATGATTCACAAGTGTGAGTTTTCTTTCTCCTTCTGGCACCACGCAGATGATCTGACTTCAGACAGTGATGTAGCATCCACCTCTCTTCAGTTGTAAAAGATTTCCAGCACACAGAACACTGAAATACGCCACAAGTGACTGTGCCTTGCTCAGAATTCACAGAGTCTTCTGCTTGCTTTGTAACATTTTCATAATTTTCATTATGAAGCTCTTGATGCTTTAAGAAAGTGATTACATTTTTGAAGTTTCTATAACAAACAATACACTTAAAAGGCAAATTATGGGTTAACTGATGCCTCTCCAGGTGGACTAGCTGCCTAAATGTTTTATTGCATACATGACATTTAAATGGCTTTTGACCGGTGTGTATAAGATAGTGCCTAGCTAATTTTGATGGAGTTTCAAACTGTTTATAGCACATGTCACAAATATATGGCTTTTTCTTGGGTATCTTGACAGCTGTTACACACTGCTGAACTTTTAACATTTTTAAAAGGCAATTACACCTTGCCTACTGCTAGTGTCTTCAGATTGGTATTTCAAGTGAAATCATCAATTGCACACTAAGATGAAAGGCTGTAGAAGTAGCAAATTTTCTCAGGAGAGATATTCTTAAATCCCACAGGTCCCTAAAATATAAGAAAGAGAGTATTATTTAGCATATATCGATACATAATTGCCAAAGTTTGTCTCTTGTTTTCTACACAGGAGACCAAAAGTATCTAGATTAGAGTACTCTTGATTTAACTTGGCTTAAAATACTTCCCTTGTAAGAGTGTGATCACTTGTTATGCTATGTGGTACAGGAACTATACTACTTTCCAGAAGAAAAACAAATTTAAGTCATCTGTGCTGTAAATGCACCTATAATTCTAAATAATATACAGTTCACCTACATTATATCTTACGATATTTACAAATAAAGCACATTCTTAAAAAAAAAATCACAAGAACTTATTGTAATAAATTTCTTCCCTACAGCAGTAATTCTAACTCCCAAATATACTATTTATGAAGGTGAGAGAAAATGAAAAGAACTAGGGTTTCTTGAGCTTCAGAAATAAGTTAAATGAATGCAGTGTTAGTGAAAAGAAAAACACTTAGCTTCAAGGTATTGTTAAATTTCCTTTTCACATTCCTACATCTTAACTATTGTATCCAGCACTGTAATAGTTTTTGATTTCTCTCAAATGACAAACAATGGAGCCAGTAAGCAAGAGCAACACATTAGCCATAAACTACAACCAAAACGAAGACCACCCCCAGAGCATGGAAAAAACACAGGCTATGTTCACTATCTCACCATAAAGTTATAGTATCAGAGTTGTGATACCTAACCATGCATATACTATGAAGTCACCATGAATACAAAGGTAATTATCATAATTCATCATAATTATTGTTTTAGTCTAAACCAGAATAATGAAATAGTTCTAATTTTCCTTGAATTTTCAACAGACAACACAGTTGAGCAAGCTACTGTGTCTCTGCTAAGACTCAATGACTTAAAAACAAGAAGCAGTATCTTTGCAAGTTCCTGAATGTATGAAAAGTTATTAACATACTTATAGGAACAGCTAGAAAGCACCTCAAGCAAACATTTAGCTCATGCCTTCCACTGAGGCCAACTCACAACTAGATAGCCTCCAAAGTGACCTTAACTTCTGCTGAGGGAGGTTACTTAACCTCAGTGGGGCTCCTGCTCCGGTGTATCATCTTCATACAAAGCTTTTCCTTGCATTCAGCTGAGTCTTTCTTTACTACAAAGTTATTGATCTCTATGTATTCAAAGTCTGCTTCATCTCCTCTTTTTTTTAAACTGGGAAAATTCTGAGGTTTTCTAAGTACAGCTTTTAGATTCACAAAAAAAAAAAAAAAACCCACAAAAAAACTTGGTCTTTTTTAATCATCTCTGGACTAATTTCAGTTGGTCACATCATTCCTAAGTTGCAGCAGATTAAGTATTCCAGTCCACTAGTACAAACAACAGAATAAAAATACCTCTATGCTATTACCTAGATAAAAGGGATGGAGGGAGCAAAGTTTAAAGCAAGAGTGTAACAGTTAGAACTTGTGAATTGTAATAACAAAATACTACAGATTACAGTTAGTAGAAATGCCTTGTGTATCTCAAAGTTATTACAAGCTGTATATCCATTCAACATACCAGTAGAATAAAAAATTTATTTATTGTCTCCAAAATCCCTGTCACTTCACACAGAGTTAATGTCCTCAGTTTTTAAAAATTCAGATATATCCAAAGCGTCTACTCAAAGTAAATGCAAATAATAAAAGTCTACTGCAATTTAAAGCAAGTTACAATGAGATTTGAGAAACATGCATAAAGACTGAGGATATCTGGTGAATCAAGATTTTTGTTAAGTTTAATGGAAAGAAAATGTGGTCATCTGGTAGAATTGTTCCACCTCTAACAGACATGTTCCTGTATAATTGTGGGCCTTAATAACTAACATTTGGATATTTGTCTTAGATGTAGTTGTCACTACACTAAAAACTTAATCTCACTGAAGTAGTTCAGGATAGATAAAGCAGTAGAGAAAGTCAACTTTTGCTTTCCTATTCTCTTTTCCTGTACAATTTTAACAGCTACTCAGTTTCAGTCTTCTTTTGAAGATTCAAGAAAACACAACACCTTTAGGGGACCCCCTTTTCCTCCCTGTTGTCACATCGTGTGAAAGCTGAAAGTTTAGAGAGTCTAAGTGTGTGACACCAAATGCTTTCTAGTTTGTGATACTATGAAGCTAGAGACAGCCAGGCTGAGACAAGGTGAAAAGCTTCTCTGCTATGCTGAGTTTCCGTGCAGCTCAAGGCAGCCTCCATTAGGAGGGAAAGAAAACCTCCTGAGGAAGAACTGTAAAGACTGATGAATTTCAGTTAACAGACTGTCATACAGATCTAATTTACACATCAGGAAAATGCTCAAACACTACAATGACATGCAAAGAAAAGTCCAAAGTAAGAGACAGTTGTGATGGGATTTTGTATTTAGCTTATAAATTTTTTAAAGATTCTATCTAGTGAATGAGGAAAATGCTCTGTAGTACAAGGTGTCAAAAGGCAGCGTAGAGCTTCTTGCTGTGATCTGCTTGCCCAGTGAAAAACTGAAGGCTCAGATAAGGTAAACTAAGGGAATGCAGGGGAAGGAGGAAGAGCCAAGACGAGCATTACCGCATGGCCCAAATATATTTTCAAATCCTATTTACTAAGGACAGGCTTTTCCACATCTATTTCAGGGTGCTCTGTGCCTTGCACATCTAAGGAATAAACATGCTGCTACTAAAGATCAAAGAGCAGAAGACAAGCTTGGAATACTGCTTCCTGCCAGCCTTGGAAGCGCACAGGCTTGTCCTAATTAGAGTCAGAAAATGTACTTGCCTGTGTGATAAGGATTTAGTTCATGGCATAGGTCCAACTTAATATTAAACTGACACTACTTTTCATCTTGGCTGCAAGGTCATGCAGAAAAATAGAATCAAGAAGTACCATAGGCCATTGAAAATCCAGAGGACCCTCACAGGTAGTATTGTTTAATGATTATCTAAAGATGATGTTTCTTAGTATTACAGACGGCAGCAAGCTGCAACAACAGAAAACATGATGGAAGAAAATTCTAAATTCAAACCCAGTCTTTATTAATCAGAGAAGTTTGCTTTTTTAAAAAGAACAAAAAACCCCAACAAAACAAAAAGGAAAAACAAACAAAAAAATCCTAACCACCCAACAAATCAATCAACCAGGAAGGGCATTTTAAGAAGAAGAAATAGAAGGTCTTCAATTTAGGCCAGAATAAACAACTGGAATGGGGGAAAACTTACTAGGTTATAGTTGTGCAGAAAAGACCTGGAGTCTAAGTTGGCACAGAAGGTGAACATGGCAAAAGCTACCAACCATACCAGGATGCATGAAGAGATGTAAAGCTTTGATAGCAAATAAATCTTTTGTATTACTTACTACTGTTCAGAATTCAGCTGGAGTCCTCTATTCAGTTTTGAATACTTCAAATCAAGTCAAACGTGAACTAATTGGAATGAATTCAGAGACAAGGATCAAGAATGATCTGAGCTTAAATGCCAAATATAAAAGAAAATTTTAAATGTAAAGAAAATATTGCCATTCTTAACTGTAGATCATCATCAGATCATGTAATAGGCTCTGTGTAGTCAGTTCTTCTGTAATGTGCTAAAACATTTACCATCCTCAAAGTAGAACTGAACACCTAAAGTCCTCTGCAGGTAGCCTCTTGAAATGTTTAAGTTAAGAAAGAGAAGATACAACTAAAAAGAACACACACCCCACAAAACAAAGCTTAAGAACCACTTTTAAGGAAATTAGAAATAAGCTTTTCCACATTTATAGTTGTGAATGGAAATGGCTTCAAATTATAGTAGCGAGGATTCAAGTACATCATTGTCCTTACAGGTGCAAAGTTTTTTTTAATGCACATACAAACAAGTTATGTGGGGAGATTGCACTGCCTCCAACACTGGAAGGCTCCAAAACAGGTTGTACAAACATCTCTCAAATTCCCACACCAATATAGTTGACCCTATACAAAATATATATTCTTGCTTGTTTTCCGATTATTCATTACTATAATTCCAAACAAGCCACTTAAGAAAATTCAATATATTTCAAAATTGCAATGAAAGATTCTTCTGCGTTATTATTACTAGTATATTCTCAGATCCTTGAGGCACGTTCATGCTTGCAGTTTCCCAGAAACAATTATATAAGAAAACCAATTTAGATGGGTGAAGAAACACAAGGTGCCTCCAGTGACACTAACTACACACCGGAGAAGCGAGACTGCAGCTGCTGATTTACGAAACATAGCATGTGACAGAGAGAGGAACCTGGACACCGAGGCGGACGCGCTGCCCGCTGATTTCCCCACCAGCTCTCCCGACAGAAAGTTTAGACCGCTGCGATGGGGAAACAGCTCGCAGCGGAGCCTTCCCCCGCCAGCTGTGCCGAAATCCACATCACGCACTGCGGCTGCTCACGGATAACGCCCCTCATCCTCCCCTACTGGCCTTGTATACTTCCAAAACATTTCCTGAAGCAAACAAAACGGAAGATGCAGGATGGTGAAGCTGGGCTGGTTTAAGCCGCAGGGGCCCGAGACCTCCGGGACTGACACCAACACTCACTGCCCCCAATCCCGTCGGAAACCCTGGGGCACCCAGCGAGGGGCCCTGACGGAGAGCGGACCGCGCACACACCGTCCATGTACACACCCCCCGCACCCCACAGCCCCCGCGGGCAGCAGAGCGGGTCCCCGCCGTGCCCTGCCCCTGCCCCTGCCCTGCCCGCAGCGACACCCGCGCCGCGCTGCCGCCGGCAGGGCCGAGGGCCGAGGGCAGGGCGGGGAGCGGGGCCGAGAAGGAGAAGCAGCGACCTGGAGCAGCCGCCGCACCTGCACCTTCCTCATCCCTGCCGGGGCGCTGCCGCCCACACCCTTCCCCCGGATGGCGCCGGCACCGCGGGAAACCCGGCCCGGAGCTTTCCGTTCCCCCGCGCAATGCGGCCCCGCTGGCGCCGGCCGGGACGGGGAGCGGGAACGGGAAGGGGAACGGGAAGGTGCCGCGGTTCGCTTCTGCCCGGGCAGAGAGTGCCCTGGCTGTGCTGGGGGATTGTGGGTTGGTGGTAGCACGGTACTCCCTGCGACTGAGACACATGTTTTACTGCAGCGTCCTAAAAGCAAGGAACGAATTCCCGGTGTTTGCAGGGTTGCGACTAAAGCGTGAGGGCACTCATACCCTTTTGGGTGATAAACACCATCAGGCCAAACCCAGTGGCCTGAAAAGCCGGGGAGTGGTGCCTGGAAGGGAAGGGGGGAAGAGACACTTGCTGGGAAGTCTAAAAGCACCTTCAATAACAGGTACACACGAAGGTACCTGCAGGAGAGAGGGATCAGGCAAGGGCAGGAGCACAGGGGCTGATTGAAGGACGGACAGACGGACGGACGGACGGACGGACGGATGGATGGATGGATGGATGGGTGGATGGATGGATGGGTGGATGGATGGATGGATGGATGGATGGATGGATGGATGGATGGATGGCCTGCAGTGGTCAGAGCACCCTGGGTGGCTGCAGCTCGGCTGAGGTCACCTCAGAGGAATGGCTGAAGACACCCAGAAAATGACAGAACCTGTTTACAATTGGGTCCAGCATCCAGCTCGGGGGGCCCCAGCACAAGGAAGACATGGACCTGCTGGAGCAAGCCCAGAAGAGGCCGCAAAAATGGTCCAGGGTCTGGAGCATCAGCTATGAGGACAGACTGACAGAGCTGGCGTTGTTCAGCGGAGGAAGAGAAAGCTCTGGGGAGACCATATAGCAGCCTTGCTGTGCTTAAAGGGGGCTTATAGACTTTCCAAGGCCCATCGTGACTGGACAAGGAGCAACAGTTTTAAACAGAAAGAGGGTAGATTTAGATCAGACATAAGGAATAAATATTTTACAAATGAGGGTTGTAGTGCTGGAAAAGGCTGTGGATGCCCCCGCCTGGGAAGTGTTCAAGGCCAGGTTGAATGGGGCTTTAAGCAATGTGGTCTAAAGTAAGATATCCCTGTCCACAGCAAGGGTTTGGACTAAATGATCTTTTAAGGTCTCTGCCAACCCAAATAACTCTATGATTCTTTGATTCCACCTCATAAAAGAGCATGAAGATGACACAGGAAAGTGTAAGAGTTTCACTGTAAAAGCCTGTTAATAAAACACAAGGACATGGATGGGGCTAGTTAGATTGTCCCCACTGGGACAGAGAATTCCCAGTCACTAGACTTTTGACTTAGTCACCTGCATGTACAGCTCAATATGGACTCTATTAGTGAAATCTTAAAACTCTATCAAAAGTCCACATAAAGACAGACTGCAGATTTTTTTTCTAATTTCTAATTTTTTAATTATCATTTTTAAGGTATCTGCCCTAGCCGGGGAATTACAGAGGACCAATAGATGTTTTCTATGGTTTCGTCTCAAAGAGAAAAAAAAGTGCAACTGACCGAACCCCACCTCTTTAAACATCAGATAATTGATTAGACAGTCTTTGTGAATGAAATTGCAACACTGAAAACAAAATAAGATAAACTTTCCTAGAGGTTTATTTTTCAGTACAGATGCATTTTCCTAAGAGCTTTGCTTATTTTCTTTCTTTTGTTCATGCAGACTGAAATTAAACAAAAAAATATTTACATGTGCAACATTAATTTCTTAGAACAGCGTGACTGCCAGGTCTCTCATACTTTTCCTTCATCTATCCTTTTACTGAGATTCCATCTGACTCCTAGCAGGAGGAATGGAAGAGGGCAGAACATAAAAAAATCAAAGATGTAAATCAGTAAAGATTTAAAGAGGCTGCAGTAACTTGTATTGTCTTCCTGCTCTGTGTGTTAAACCCTCTCTTCCACTCTTACTGGGAATTCAAGAGGCAGTTATGTATGCTAAGGAAACTCCAAATAACTGCTACATATATTAAAAAATAATTGTTTACTTATGAATTTTGTATACATCAATGAAAGAGAAGTTAGCAGTGTTTACAGGCCTAAGGGCCTGTAAACTTTTCTTTTCTGGCCCTGGTATCTCTGCAGAACTGTCCTTGAGATGTACTTTTTTGATATCTAGAAACAAATGTCTGTAGAACAATCCCTACTTCTTAGCTTAGCAATGTTAGGAATCAAATCAGTCTCATCACCAGTGGTATAAATAACATCTGACCTAGTTTGCAACACATTCGCCAAGTTTTAACATGGAACAAAATGTATTTCTATTTAAGCTTAAATGCTCAAGCAAGCAGCTTAGGTAGTGTTGATCATTGCTTCAATAGCATACAGTCACCTATTAACCTCACTGAAAGACACTCAAGTCTTGGGCTTAAAAAGGGTATTGGGACAGGCTAGAGCTGAAAGCTTGGAAACACTATATAACCATAGGCAAGCCACTTAGCCTTCTAGATATCAATTCCTCAACTATAAAAAGTGCATATTATTTGCCACATACATCTCATAAAGCTATTCAGAAATATTATTAATCATTTAACAATTGCAGATCACTTGATTATATATCTTTTCCTTTTTAAAGCATCTCTTTCATTTTAAAGTATATCCATCCCTAGCAGCCTCTTCAAGAAATCTGTGGTCTAAAGCAAGTACACAAGCAGTTGAGTTCTGATTGTGCCCAGTAAAAAAAATAATGTAGCAGATCCACAGCTGGTGTAGATTGTTGTAGCTCTCTTGATTTTAATGAAGCTCTTGCAATGCATAACAGGTGAGGATCTTATTGTGTAGTTCTAGAAGTTACTGGAAAGTGTAATCCAAAAATACTAAATTCAGTCTTGGCCCAATTATAACAAAACAGGTGAATTCATTCAATATGTTTTTGTAGAAAATGCTGCAAACACATGGGATAGATTATATGCTTTGATTATGCCAAAGAACAAAATAGGTCCGGTTTGTAGGGAATAATGTTGCAACATTGTAGCAATGAAAGCCCTCCTATGAGTGGCAAGAGGATTTATTTTAAATCTAAACTAATATCAGTCATTCCCTTGTGCTCTCTTTTTACATCTTGGTTTTGGATATGCCTTTTTGTAACCTGACCGTGTTTATTTTTCTGTCCCACTTTAGCAAGTCATTGGGATTTACTCACTGCCCTTTCCACCATCCGGGTGTCCTGCTAAGCTGTAGGCAGATGTGTACTGGGATCTTGATGACCTGTCAATCTAGGTACTGTGGATACAGGCCATTCTTGTAACTGGTCTCCAGCTGTTTTTTTCTTCTGATGCTTCCCACACCCAGATGTTGCTATTCATTCTCCACACACACTAATATTAACATTTTGTAACAGTTTTCTACATTCTGAGAATATGCAGAATGTGCATGCTTTGGTATACCCACTATCCTTGTTTTACTTTGCTAGATTAGGTTATATTTAACAGATAATAAACCAGGAGCATGCAAAAACAATCTGATAGTTTGTTATCTAACTTGGCACTTGAGAGGTTATACAGAATTAGCCTTAGTGATAGCTGTAATGTTACATGGAAGATTCTTTTTCTAATTATTTTTTTCAAAGAAAATAAAATATAAAAAATAAACAATAAAAGAATTCCTAAACTTTACTTAGAGAAAAATTCCACAATGCAATAGTTTTACTAGCTAGTACTGAATTTCAAGATCCTGAAATTCTGAGTTGTCTCTTCATTTGTGAAAAAGAACTTTATACAGGACTGTAAGCTAAGTAACTCTTTTACCTTATTATTCTAAAGCATGTTGCTCCACTTCTTGTAGAAGGCATACTTTCGGGAGTAGGTATTAGCATCTCAGTTTTAATGTTAATAAAAAATGAGTGAGTTCTCTTTTTGTGGGTATATGCTATAGCATATTGGTATGGAAAACAAACCTTGTTCAAATAAATGTCAATCCTCTTTAATTTTTAGGAAGTATACCATTTTGCCTTAAAACTGTGAAGATGCCTCTGCAAGCTGACAGTTGGCAATTCAATTACATGAGTTACGGGGACAGTCTGTGAGTTAACTGCAACACATTATCATTAATCTTGTCTGCTTTTGTAAGGTGTTCCCTACTTTAAACACGTGCTGTATATGCAATGTGTTACAGTGCTTTCAGTGGTGTTGTTTTTATTGTATTAGAGACTAGATAGACACATAACACAGGACATAACTTGCTAATGTGTCAATTAATGCCACCTCAGGGCTGTAGGAAACTGCAAAGACTTTTAAAACTGTGAATATGCATTAGTCTTACGTTTCTTCCTTTTTCTTTTGTCCTATTTTCTGCCTTTTTTTTTTTTTCCTAAATAGTCCATCTTAAAGCCCTCTGGTGCATAACAATGAATTGCCTTGAGGGGAGATAGTAATTTAATGAATCTCAGAAATATGTATTCTACACGTGCAAGCATCATATTTCATTTGATTAAGCACTATGTGGCAAGAATGCCATAAATTCTCTCTGTATGCTCAAAACAGAAAACAACTTTTAATGATATTTTTGAGAAAAGTAAACTTTATTCAACAAGACTTATAAAAAGCTAGGGGAAAAAAGAGAAATTAAAAAAAAAGAAATTTTAAAGTCAACACATTTAGTTCTGTGAAATATAAGAATAGCTATATTTCAGTACCTTTTAAGATACAGTTGTGCCTAACTGCAATCATTTTCATTAACTTTTTGGCTTTGTTTAGCAACATATTTTGCTTTGTTTAGCAGTATATTTCAAAATAATTTTCTTATTTAGTATAATGTATTTGAAACTGAGACACAAACCAGTGTATTTAGATGTTCATTTATTGAGTAAAAATCCCACAAATTGCTGGCTCACAGCCCTTAATCTCTAGAATCCCTGAAGAATCCCTGCCTTGAAATTAGTTGCAGGCTCTATCAATTATATCTGTTTAAATGGACAAACTTAATTACAACAGAAGAGCAATTGATTTTTAAATTATCACTGATTGCACAGTGGGTATCTCAGTGGGAAGACAGGTACATGCACGCTTTCAAATGGAATCAATGTATTAATTAATCTACAGATTGACATACTCCATAGAAAGTCCCCCTTCTCTTCATCTCCTTCCTGTAGATTCATTAGTTTCAATTTAAAAGAAATTTCTGGTGATATAGAAGTGAAAAATTAAAATGCAATATAAAATTGCACATGCTGTGTATAGTATGTGAGTTTTGTGTTTCTGACTTGGCACATCCAATGCCATTTGCTAGCTTAGGTGGCCTTTCAGTGATAAAGTATTCCTTGCAACACTGAAACATTAAATTGTGCAAATGTAATTCCAAGGTATGTGTATGCATGCAGGAGCTGAAAATGACTTTTCATAAAATGGAAATTAATTCCTTTCATGGAACCAGTAAAATAAACAAAACAAAAGCAGACTTGGAGAAAGCAAACATGTCCTCAGTACTGTGTCCACTGCTGGGCTCCCCAGTACAAGACAGAGCTTGACCTACCGGAGTGAGCCCAGCAAAATGCCACTAAGATGATTAAGTAGCATCTACTCTATGAGGAGAAGCTCAGAATGCTGTGACTGTTTAGCCTTAGAAAGAGAAGGCTTAGTGATGATCTTATCAATGTGTATAAATACATAATGGGAGGGAGGAAAGAAGGCGGAGCTGGACTCCTCTCGGTGGTCACCACTGCAAAGACAAGAGACCAGAGGCACATACTGAAAACCAGGAAATTTCACCTAAACACGAAAAAAACCAAACGAAACAAAACAAGTCTTTTGCTATGACAATGGTAAAACACTGGAAAAGATTGTCCAGAGAGGTTGTGGGGTCTCCATCCTTAAAGATATTAGGGACAAAATTATGTGCAGTTGGAGCTGATGGAGGTTTGAAAGGCCAAAAAATCTAACAATTAACTTGCCTTATAGTTCTGTGTGACCACAGCTTGAGTTAAGGAGAAATGAATGAGCTGGGAATACAATAGTCAAAATTACTGCTGCAGATCAGTTTCTGTGTCACTCCCTTGGAAACAAATGTCAGTAAGAATATTTGGAGCCAGTTATTTCTGGATGTGGTAGACAATACTGAATGATTAGTGAATCAATTATAGTCGATTCTGTTTTAGAACTGATCTACATTTGATTTTTTCAAGTAACGTGCACTAAAGGACAGCTGGTTATAAAAACAACATTTTAAGTGGTCACGTATAGATTACATTTTGGTTAGCTGGAAGGTTAATAGAAGTTGGTCTTTAGGTTTATTATTTCAAAAGGAAGGATGAACTTCAAGAAATTAGAAGAACTAATTAAATCAAACAGTGGTCAGCAAGGAAAGCTAAACATCAGTGATGGGAAGTATAGTGATGAAATAAGATTTGCCAAAAGTCAAACATTATGAGTCTTAAAAAATATATAGCAAAAAGTTCTTTATCTACATAAATTTAAGAGAACAGTAAGTGACATTGCTGTGCACTGAATATGAAGGAGCAATGGAGGATAAGCTCTGCAGGGTTCAAAATGCATTTGAATATTTTGCCTCAATTTTCAATAAGGATCCCAAGGTAGGTGAAAGGAGAAGGGAACTGAGAATTTGAAGTAGCAGCATAACTTGTGATGCTTGATGTGAGACAGTTAGGAAAGCCGTATCTTTATTTTTCCAGAAATATAACAGAAGTAAAACATGAAACATCTGACCACCTGTGACAGCAGGAAATTGAATTTGATGAGCCATGACATCTTTTCTATTCTTAAACTCCAGAGCTCCTGTATTGACTTGCCCAAAAACTCCTGTCCATCAATACAATTAGTTTTATCTACACTGCAGAGAATCTTGACAAATCAAATTTTATAAAATTACTTGATAACTCAAGAAATACATTGAAATTTAGTAGATGTGCTTAATGTCAACTGAAGTCATATTGCAGGGAGCATGAAATTATTGATGTGGAGAAAAATACAGTTTTGGCTTCTGAGGCTAAATATTTACTTGCGTAAGACTTGTAAGATTGGATATTAAGGTAAAAAATATTTTCCATCTCACAGTGCTTCACCCTACTGTCTCTTCAGCTTTAAATTACCTTGAATAACAAAAAGAAGAAAACAGAAAATTGGTGAATTTTACACACTTGCCAAGCCCTCCAGTTATCATACTATATCAGGTGTACTCATGTCAGCCTATACGTTTACTTGTGTGCCTTGATCACTCCAGAACTGTCATGAGTGTAACACGTTTCCACTTAAATACCAGCCCACAGCTGTCTACAGCCCTTTGCATTTGAGAGATAGGAGATGTTGATTTTGCAGGGTCCCACTTCTACAGATTGTCTACCTTTCACCATATGTTACCGGAGTTGTCAGCTTTCTACTTGTTGTTTAAGTACTATTGAAGTCCCTTACGTGAAACAATATAGCTTGGATGTCCAGTCAATCCTAGGAGCTCCATGTGATCCTCTTAAAATCTGGAAATAGTTGTATTTCCATTTTTGGCAATCTAAATTTCATCTGTTCATCATCCCTGTCTATCCGTGCCCTAGTGGGGATGTTGAGGCCTTTCTAGGACAAAGTCCAAACTACTTTGTGTGCTTGATATCTGTCATCTGACATCACTGCACAGGTTAATGGCATAAGCAAGCTGCCAGACTCAGGCATGAAGTACCAGGACCTGTGTTCACAGAACATACATCCTTGAGTTAGCTAGAAGAAGAAGCTTTCTTACTAGTTGTACTGAGTGGGCTGCCCCGAGCTAACCCTGAGAGATTTACAGTAGTTGAACAGTATCGGTAAATGATATTTTTGGCTTCAAAACTGACATTGCATCTGCCCAGCAGTGTGATGACTACCATATAGGTAATCTGAAAACATTGATGCATTCTTTAGTTTCCAACTTCTCCTTTAACTCTTATCCAGAAAGCAAATAATATTATGAACAACTTCTTGGGCTCCATGATCTGAGTTTGGTAACTTTCCATTCAAACTCTTGTTTCTGTAAGTCAAAAGCTGAAGGTGCTTCGCTCTTGAGAGTCTGCCTTTGGTCCAGAAAAAGCACGACACAAATTTGCCATCCTGTGATGAATTCTGAGTTTACATGTGACATTTGTTTTTATACATCTTCTACACATTTTTTCTGTAGTAACAATAACTTGAAAAAGATAAGAAGACCTCATAACCTCTAAAAGTTCCATCAATGAACAGATGAAGAAGTAGACAATCCCAGCACCTAAAAGTCACCTGGCAGAGACCAGTATAACATATAAAAAGATTATAAACCGAAACATCAGTCCAAAGAGAATGTTTCCTTTCTGCCATTGAATACTGACAACTGGAGTGAAAACAAAATCGTTCCATGTATCCCATTACTTGCCTTAGCACATTTTGGGAACTTAATGACCACAAACCAACGGAACCTCTTATACTTTACCAGGTTTGTGACTTAGAGAAAAAGATGCTCACTCAGTATTCACAATGTCTGAATTTCAACATGAATGAATGATTAGCTGAGAATTCCATAATTACCTGCTAATCAGCAATAGCCAGAGTTGGCCAACTTGCAACAGTTTTACTGCTTTTCACCAGAGTCCTGCACCATCCTGTGTTTTTATCTGAGTGGATCATAGGATTCCTCTCAGTGCTGCTCAATGTTTGCTGAGCCATGTCTTCAGTCATATGTTCAGAATCTTTGTTTTAATGTCACAGCACAACTTCAGATATTTCTTCACAAGTCTATCTATATTAATCACTGTAAAGAAAAGCAGGTCTTCAGTATTTTCTCCAGGTCAGCTACCAGTACCTTGAAAATGGCACTGTTTAGGAGAATGGGAAAAAAAAAAAAATAGAACACAGCAAGAGAAGTCATAGGAGCTATTTAGTTTCACTCCTGGTCTGAAATTTTATCATTTTCTGATAGGAATCCAACAATGCACGATATCATAAGTCCTGCAATACATGCAGTACACAGCAGAACAGTATGATGTATGACCATGGTATTCAGCTGCTTTTTTAAAACACTGTAGTGCAGCGTAATCACAGCAATGCAAAGGAAAGATGTTTATGGGCATCTGGGCATACATGCGTATATATGGCACATCAGGGTGAGAGCTGGTGTTGCAAATCATTTAACCCTCAGAAAAACATTGACAAATTATAAATGTGTATATAATTCCAGAAGGGCCTGAAACTAAAATCTTAGGATACTGTTTTGATGCATTCAAGTGAAACAAAGGACTTATTTCTAAACTGTCTCACAGAATGACATGCTGTTCTTTCCAGTCGGGGTGGTGCAGCTTTTCATTAGGCTCACTTCTAGCACTGAGAGGAGAGGGATGTACAAAGAAAATGTTCACTGCAACAGAACTTGCTGCATTACCTCAGCATCACAGTCAGCAGCATTTATTAAAAAAACCCAACTACTGAAAACCGTGCAACGTATTTTATTCTTAAAACTTACCAAATACCTATGACAAACAGCATCAGTCAATCCCAATTTACTTTGCTTGCATGCTGTCACCATCTACTTTCCTGTTGAACAGTCAGCTTATGACAATACACTTAATGGATGAGATACAATTGTTTGTTAAATTTCATTATACCCTTTGCACTTGAAGTGCTAAGGCTGTGTTAGCGCTTCCGTTATGAGGTCCTGATTGCCAGGGTTTATGTTGCAACCATAAAAATGTTTCTGACTTAGTCTGGCTACCTAAGATTGCTGTCTAAGGAATAATTACATTATGCATAATTAAAAATATAGTTTTATGTGCATTTCCATACATTGAATCATAGTTAATAAAGATTTTTAGTATCATGATCAAAGGCTGTCTAGTGCTCCTTTCTTTACAAACACGTATCTTTTTTTACTCTACATTTTTTTCTATACTTCTATACTATAGTTTTTTTCTATACTTCTATACTGTTTTCCTATAATTTTTCATGTATCATTATCTCCAAGAACATTCCAGTTATGTTCTGAAAAGAAAAATCAAACACAAAGAACCTTCATATGTTGCTAAATATTCACAGATATGTAATCATAGATTCCTTTAAAAAAGGAAGAGGTTAAGTACTGCATTGGTTTGCATGCTGAGGATTATCAAATTATAATGATACTATTAGGAAATGTTTTTGTATAAATTTAATTGCATTTTCTTACATATTATAAAGTCACCAAATTTGCGCAACACTTAACATAAATGGAACTGTCAAGAACAGTCTGATGAAACAACCTTTTTATCAGAAAATATTCATTCACTAAAAATATTTTTTAAGTCACCTATCAGTTTTAATACAACTTTTCTTTTTATTTTGTGAAGTTATCTCATGTCAAGCATGTGTTTTTCCTGCTTGAAACTGGAAAGTGAGATTACCCCTCTTCCTGAGCAAACAAATAGCT
The DNA here is from genome assembly GCA_013396755.1 of Sclerurus mexicanus. Classification (NCBI taxonomy): domain Eukaryota; kingdom Metazoa; phylum Chordata; class Aves; order Passeriformes; family Furnariidae; genus Sclerurus; species Sclerurus mexicanus. The sequence continues at coordinate 45,227 of VWZF01006270.1, read as the reverse complement.
AAGGCATTCATAGGGGATGTGGAAAATCCCAGTTCACTTCTCTGCTCTGAATTTGGCAAAACTGGAATTGAAACCCATGTGTATGTATGTGATGTGTGCCTGAGGCATGAAGCTGCTCAGTGTTGCTGTTTTACTAGTTAAACAAAAACATCTCAGAGTTAACCTACTTTGCTGTAGAAGTAGAGATTTCCCCAGATCTAGATGCATGTAGCAGCTGTGGTCAGTATAAATTAAAGCACTGTAGGCCCACAAAATATTAGACCATGTTTGCATAGGTACAAATGATCCTACATAATGTGAAGTAGCAGAAAGGCTGCCTCTGGAAGAGGTCAGACTTCCTTCAGGTGTGTTCTGCATATAGTCAAATCTAAGAAACCAGAGGGGTGATTTAATGTCATCAAGAGGATATATTAACATTTAAAAAAATAACTAAAAGTTAGATGCCAGTGTATGTGAATGGTTCAAAGTATACATCAACAATCTTGTAATGTCTGAATATATGCTCAACATAAACACTGCAATCAAAAATCAGTTGCCAGGTAATTCACTGACAATACTGGCTTGAAACTTTTACATCAAAGATATATTAAATCTCTTCCTCATCTCAAAATAGAAAGCGCATAAGCCAAGATGTGTCAGTGGGCCATGTCCTGTGCTGTGCCCAGACATACCATGATTGTATTTATGCCTATGAAGTACATGATGAATGTGCTTTTTGTCTTAATGATTATTCTGCTGCCTTATGGTGAATAAGGAAGATTCAGATAAAGCATCTGGCATTTCTGTCTGTAAGGTGAACCCTTATCTATAGTGACTGATCAGAGTGAGGATGGGCATTTCAGAATACTGTAGTTTCTAGGGCAGCTTCTTATGGGGAAACAGTGAGATGAGGAAGATCACAGCAGAAGATCTAACTCTTCTTTATTTTATTCTCTTTTTTTTTTCTCCTCTTTTCTCATTGATTCTAGAGAAGGATTTATTTTCAGGGTGAGCCATCTATAAACCTTTTTCTAATTTTGGGGGCTATATTTCCTGCTTTCTCCACAGGATCAATTAGCCCATCCACCTTCTCATGGAAAAAGGAAAAAAAAATAAAATATATTAAAAACAAACAAACAAAATTAAAAAATACCCCCTCCCTTAATTTAAAAGTAAATGTTAGCTGATTTCAATTTATCAATTTTGATCAGAAATTCAAGTAGGAGAAATGTGAGGAAGATCAAAATGTCTACTGTCATTGTATGTTTGAACTTTAGGGAACATCATTTAGCAATGAAGAAGTCAAACTTTCCCTGTACCTAAAATACAGTCCTCAGGATTAGATTTCAGTCAGGTTATAGCAGCATAAACATATCAAGTCTCTATACAAACTCCCTTTCAGCATATAGCTAGTAAAGGACCTGATGAAAACAGTGACCTGAGAATTTTGAAAACCTCTGGCATAAATACTTCAGTTAAAAATACAGATATAGTAAGAAGGATGGGAAATTTAGGAAACCACTTGGGGTTAATATTCCAGTAGAGAACATGAAAGATTAGTCTAAAATTAAAGGCACTTTTCATATATCTAGTATAACTGAAGCAATGAAAACAGTTGGTGAACATGCCACTCACTTTTTAGACATGTCACAGCTGTCCATGTGCTCACCATATCACCCTGTTAAATTTTTAGAGTTTTTAATATGAATATCAATCCTTCTTTTCATAAATGTAACCCATAAATGCCAGAAATCCCTTAGGAGTTTTCTCAGACTTTATTTAATGCCCCGCAAGAAAGGAAGTAAAAGAGACCTTTCTTTAGTAAAGTGATCCTATAATTCTGTTCAATATCCATCATTTTCAAGGCCAAGTAATCATATTTAATGGATCCTAAATTACTTTCTGTCAGGCAAGGATTCCCTCGATAATATTAACCAGTACAGAGGGCTGACACTTGGAGGGCTGAAACTAAGAGGGTTTTTTTATTGCAAGCAGCTTACAAGTACTTAAACAGAGGTGGTGCTCACTACCCCTGCAGTAAGCAAGGGTCAGTGTTTCCATTTTGATCTGTGCTTTCAATGGGTTTTAGCTTGGCTATAAATACTCAAATTCATTTCCACCTAAGGTGACCTGCACAGGATTTTTATCCATTGCTGTGTTTATTTTCTATTTTTTCTCTCATTTTTTGAGTGTGTAGGTATTATGGATTTTTTATGGCATTTAAAGATATTGTCTGAGAGGAGCAAGAGCAGGATGCCCTCTAAGGAAAATGGAGCCAGGAGCCAAGGGTGACCCAAGGCAGATGCAAGGCTGCAGGTGCAAGGCTATGACTTCACAAACAAGGGTCAAGTCCCATAATGCCCAAAGCAGAGCACAGCAATGGCAATGAGGGTCAGCCAACAGTCCAAAGGTTGAGAGACAAATCTGTAGTGGTGAGACAGGTTCAAGTCCAAGCTGTGGAGTCAAGTCAGGATCACCTCTGGCTCAGTGGAGTAAATAGCCAGGCATGGGCAGGGAGCCTTGGCAAGGAGCAAGGGAAAGGGCAGGGAATTGAAAGCACCTTCTGAGCAAGGAGGGTTCAACCATCTCCCTTCTTACAGTTCTTTCTCACGCAACTCTTTTCTCAGTGCTCTAATCCAAGATTATGCAGCTGCACCACGTCTGCGTCGTCGATGTGAGAACAGACAGCCAAATCCCTTGAAGCAGGGGCATAAGGCTGCTCTCAAGCTACTAGTAATTAAGAGTCCAGATAAGCAGCATCATGTCTAGTCTTTCATCTTGAGTTAAAGTTTGTGTAGAGAGGAGGTTGCTGTGCTGCACAAGAGATGGTTGGGAGAAAATGAAGTTGAGTGACTCCAGCATATCTCACAACCAACCTAAGTTTCCTTAGAGTCAGGACAAACTTAGAGTGAAGTCATTGACATAAGAGAAGCATCTCAAAAATTTTCAGTGAAATAACTTTTCTAAATACATGTTTATTCCTTGAAGATTTACATGACGTCTTCTGGAGGTGATGATATAGTGTATAGGGCTTGGGTGAGAAACACATTAAAATCTGGTATTTATTTATTTATTTATTTAGTGTGACCAGGGCCTGATACTCTGTGTTGAATGCAAAAAGCAGAAAATGTATATTTGATTTGGATACCTTAAGCCAGTACCCTAGCCAGAAGGAAACGGGCTTCTTTATGGGAATTTCAGCACTGTTAAGGTTTTCAAAAGTCTTTTACTCATTCAAAATGGAAAGAAGAACAAATGTAAAAAACTGCTACAACAAGGGGAATTATTGTTATCTATTCAGCTATATCTTCTTCAGCCCTGCTTTTACCACTTCTAGCACTTTAAAGCACAATCCATTTCATACACGTTTTCCAGGAGAAAATCAATATGAAACTCTAATCTGAGCTATAAGTAGTTGCTATACTAGGAAAAAAAGTTTGATACACTGAACTACTCAACCAAATAAATAATTTAGATAAGTGAGTCAATGGTGCTGAAAAGTAAGTCTTCATTAATGGACATCACTGAGAGAGCAAAGAAAGCAAAATGAATCATCAGTCCATTGCCTTTAATAATATGATTAAAGAAAGAAGGTACTGAATTATTAAGAACAGTGGGGATGGAAAAGAAAAAGAGCAAAACCCATAAAGGGTACCAGTTTGCAGAATGATGATGAACTGAATACTCTTGCTATTCTGAAGGGGTTTGTTTTTCTTTTAATTTTATAGCTCTGAGAGCTGATGATTACTTAGGCCTTGATTCTCTACCTATCAAAATCACAGGCATCACCTTTCCCTCAGTTTCATATAAATCGATGATTTATGTAATTTGCATATAAAAGTGGATTAGCAACTGAATCTGGAAGAGGCAGCTGAAGTAGTATTAAAATCAAGTCCTGTTCCTTCAGAGGTTAATAGCAAAATTCAAACACACCCTAATGAGAACAGAAACAACCTCCAGGATTTGGAAGCTGGCACAGAACAGAAACTTACATGGTTTTCCTTTTTACAGAGAAATGAAAAGGAATACAGAATATTTAATTCCATGAGAGAGGAATATTTTAGGATGATAGTAATATGCTTTGAATCCACCTTCCAAATAATGCCACAAAGTCAATTTCCTAAGATACCTGGCATTGCTCAAGACTAGCTTTACTGCCCCTTTTTATTTGACTATTCAGCTGTATATTGTTCTTTAAATACAAGCTTATATGTACTCTTAAATGGGATATAAAGTTCAAAGACTTCTTGTATGCTGGACTGGCTTTTCTCTCACAAATGATCCGAGTCAGCTCTCTGGATATAGAATCCCTAAGTAATTATACATTTGGATTTAGTTTTAGATTTGCACCTCTTCAAAAGAATATTGTAAAAAGCTAAGGTAAGTCCTTGTCCATGACATCTGTGCATAAAGATTTGCTCAGATTCACTTGGTTATCTAAGTAGGTGCTTTTTACATGCCATTAAAGTGTGATGAAAAGGTATTCTGGGGATTCTATATTTTAATTTGATTTGATCAGTTGTTAACTTTTATTCCTTCTGAATTGGACACTCTAATAGCAAGGGTAACCTCATTTGGTGCATTACAGAGATCTCTGTTATCATTATTACAAAATTCCATGATATAAAAGACAAATATTTATTTTATTGTTATTATTTTTATTTTCTTTTTATTCTCATAAATTAGCCCTGTTAAATTCACATTTACACACTAGCCTTTGCTGCCTAACTGTGTAGCTATAATGCTATAACCTTTGTCCTTACCCCTCTTCCAACTGCCCCATGTCTTGGTTTTTTTATCCATTTCATTGTGCTGTATTGTGTCTAAATTGGATTATCATCTCTCCTAGGAAGAACAGAGAGAATTCTGTATGGGTTTAGTACTATGAAAATAATAATAACTGCACTCTGATCCCACTCATAAAAACTCCTGTACCCCCCTGCCCTATATTGAAACCATGTACTGTAAATAATCTGAAGAAACTACAGATGCTGACTGCAAAACAAAGTGAAGAATATGGTCACCAGCAGATGTGTTCAATTTATGACCAGCACAGCATCTCTTATCACCTCATATGTTCATACCAGAGAGAGGAACTGTTTGATCCTTTGAGCAGGTTGCCAGGACAACCTGTCTATGTTTTGATCCTTATTTAAAAGAGTGAGGAAAGAGAATGACATGTATCAGTAACTGAACTGCCTTAACAAGTTTCACCTAACCAGCAGGCTACGGGCAAGGCACTCCAGCTCTACCTAGCTGAGGAAGATCACAGAATCACAGAATATTCCAAGTTGGAAGGGACCCACAAGGATCATTGAGTCCAACCCTTAGCGCTTCAAAGCACCATCCCCAAGAGTCACACCATGTGCCTGAGAGTATTGTACAAACACTTTGAACTCTGTCAGGCTTGGTGCTGTGACCACTTCCCTGGGGAGCCTGCTCCAGTGCCCAACCACTTTCTGGGGGAAGAATCGTTTTCCAATACCCAATCTAAACCTCCCCTGACACAACTTCAGGCCATTCCCTTGCATCCTGTTACTGGTCACCACAGAGAAGAGATCAGTGCCTGCCCCTTCTCTTCCCCTAATGAGAAACTTGTAGATATTGGAATATGTTTCGTAATGCACTGCAAACAGAAGTTTGTGTAGTGTAGTAATGATGATGGTATTGAAATCTCTATATGGCACAGTATTCTGCAGTATAAATCATCATGCATTCCAGAAGGACCAGCAATGGAAGAGCCGGATATGTATCTACTGCTTATTATCTCTTCCCATGCAAGAAACAATGGCCTGCCAGCTGAAGCTGATGACAGCTTGATAAGAACAAACAGGATGTGGTTTGCTTGTTTTCAGAAGTCGCTTATGCAGAAAGCACAGCAGATGAAAACTATTATTTCAGTAGTTAAAAATGTGGAGATTCTGTCAAGGGTTAGCATCCAGCTGAATCACTTCATGCTATCTAAATATTCATTCTCCAAATGATTCCCTTTTCCTAAAGTATGAGAAGTACAAAAAACTCCAAGGTATAACTGGAGTAGCAAATGTCCATAGATCCAAACAGAAGATTAAGGGGCTCTTTTGTTGTCTGTTTGCCAGAGTTGGTAGAAAACTGATAAATAAATCCTTCTCCCTCAGTTTGGCATTTCCAGTTTATTTGCATATTGGCAAACACTCTTCATTGTCTGGCTCAGAGACAAAGCTATCCCCAATGTTTATGTTTGAGCTGAGATACTTGCTTAACCCATTGCATGATAAATTTTAGAGTGCCCAGGCCTTGCCCTTCCTTTGTATTAGATTCACTTTTAATATAGTTCATTGAACTTTGTTGCAACCCCTAAAATGCCTTTGGGGATACATTTCTAATTTTCCTGTCTTGGCATTTTCCTGCATCTCCTGAGATCCAGTATTTTATGTGGTTGCACCTCTGCAGCTGGTTACCATGTTAACCCAGGTTATTGACTGTATGAAATCAGTGTATTGACCAGTGAGGCCTAGGTTTCAAAGCACAGACTGGATGCATCTTCTTATATCTGGACTTTCACTTTGTGAAACATCAGAGAAATAGCAATAAATAATTATCTCTGTCTACTTTAAAGTAAGCATTCAGTGACAATAGTATTTGTCAGCCTAGTACATTTTTGCACCTATTAAACAGAACAGTCTCTTGACAGTAGTATGATTAGACTTACCAGCAAACATGAAAGCAAAAAGGACAGCTAATTAAGACTGACTTAAAATCCCCTATACCATGCCCTATTCAGAAATGTACAAAGCAGTTAAGTTTACAAGTGACAAGTGTTGGTTTCACCCAACTCAGGTGAGGAAGAGTAAACAGTAGAGAAACAGAGAGCTGGGATAAACAGGATCATCAGGTACTCAGTGATTTATGTTATGTCATCTCTGCCTTTCTCCTTGTGAAACATTGGATTATTATATTAATTATTGGCTCAGACCAACTCAAGTGTGTGTGTGTGGGAGAAAAGGGACAGGTAGAATTTCACAAAGGTGAAGTAGTGCCCTGTCCCACAGCCCAACCCTCTGGAGCCTCCTTGGGCAGTCCCAGAGCAGTCTCAGTCACTGGGCACCGGGAGTACTGCCCACACCACAGCCCCCAGAGCCCCTGACCCAGCTTTGGATCGGCTGGCACAGCAAAGTCCTGCCTGGGGGGGTGTGGCCACAGGGAGCCAGAGCAGGTGAAACCAGCACCACGTGGCCATTGAGTGGTCGTGGCCCTGCCATCTCCTGGCTTCCTGGAAGCTGGGTTGATGCTGGACCTGGGGTGGTCGCTATAGTTCTTTCCTTCTTTACTTCTTCTTCTCTTAATCTCCTTTCTTGATATTTGGGTAACTTAAAGCTGGATGGGTTGGATTTTTAAGTTGTGTGGGTTAGTATGTGCTAAGTCAATGCTTTGTGGAATGCTTTATTTTGGTTGAATGTTGCCCTTTAAACTTTTACCAAGTTCCCTTATTTTCTAAAGTTACGCAGTAAAAGTAAGTTGTTTGACCTGAGAAACCTGTGCAGCATCTTCTCCCATGTGCCCTCTCAAGGTATAAAAGAACTGAAGGTCCATTTAATAAATTTGGTGGGCAAATTTTTGAAGCCTTGTATATTTTTAAAGTAAAATCCTTTTGGATGAGCTTGGAGTGTGGGCCTGGTGTCTTACACTCCTTTAAAAGAACTTTTGGCAAAAGGACTTTACAAGTAATGTGTAGTTGGACATAATATTCTAATTAAGTATATTACAATGAAAAATGATTTAATATTTACGCTGTGGGGACATTTTACTGTGTCTAATAAAAACATGACTTCAGTGGTAACATTACAGAAATCTTCTGTTTTTCCTTTGGCAGATCCCTCAGTTACATGATAATAATTTTCTAGTAGTGTGGCTCTTCACTGAAAGACGACAACAAGACTTTTGTTTGTGTGTGTAACAGTCACTGAATCAATGGTTTAGGAGAAGTAGTAAAGCCCTTCTAGGGATTCTGAAAATAGACCATGACTTGAACTTGCCCTGATGTTTCATTCTGAACTCTTGAGTGTGATAACTGAACAGTAGTTACTCAGGTAGGAGAGGTTGATGCTGACCAGCTTCCCAAACTGAACGTACTAAAGTCACCAAACTTTGTCAATTTCTTCAGGATATTATCTGGAAAAATCATCTTGGCCTCTGCAGTCAGGTGATGTATTTTAGAAAGTGCAGAAGAGGGCAGCTGTGTGTCTGGTGATAAAAGCCTTGCAGTGCTGATCTCTGACCTTCTTTTGAAAACTTACTTAGGCTGTGGGCTTGAAGACCAAAAGTTATTTGAATCTATGAATAAACAGCAGACCCAGTTTTTAGAATTAATATCTCTTAGGTGTAATCTCACTTACATACACCAGGCACTACATTATATGAAAGGTAATTCAGAAAGGAATATGTTACAGTTTCTGTAACATCTGCAACCTCAGAGCCAGCTCATCCAGAACTAAAACTATCTGGTTGTCAGCTTTATCATTTCACCCACAGGAAAGCTGACAGTTTTTAAATAATCTACTTTCTAAGTCCTCCTTTAGAGAGCACTCCCCTTGAAGCCTGAGGCGTGTTTTTTTGGCAATTGCAGGTGAATCAGAACTTGGACACAGGGCAGTCTCCATTAGCTTTTCCCACCAAGTATTAAATAAAGTTTTAAAAATAAATAAACAGCCTGGGTTTCCCACAGTTGATGCTCAGTAAGAACACTTCTTCTGTAATATTTAATAAAACAACCACCTTTGCATAACCTTACTGGGGTTACTTGATCAGTGGGCTTTCTCTAATAATGTTTTTTTACTTTCAGTCCATCTGCAGCGACAAAAATGAGACTCTGCATTGTATGAATTCAGCTTTCTTCATTTTAATCAGATGCCCATCAAATGCAGACAGGGCATAACAAATATACATGACAATAAGGCAAGAATCTAAGACTTTGAATTACTTTAGCAATTCTAAATGCTCTCTGGCAAACAGGAATACAGCTGGAATCATAACTGAGGCCTGATTCATCACATCTGTATTACTGACTCTTCTAGAAAATAGCTTGCAACAGTGTGAGTGTGAATGGATGCCTTTGTGTGTGTATTGAGGATGGGGAAGTATTAATCTGTTGTAAAAATTTTCTTTTTCCTTTAAGAAAAAGCTGATATATAGCAAACTACCTGGAAATCTAGGGAAAAAAAGATGGAAAACAGATATTAGAGTGTTATTAAACAGAGTCCTATAATGTTGTTAGTCTTGCAATGCAGAATGTAACTTTCATTCAATATTTTCCTAAATCAAGATTTTCAAGATCAGTAGCATTTTGTGATATAGATAAACTTGTACAATGGAAGACAAAGGCTATCCACTGCAAGACTAGTATCTGTGCCACCTGTGACACTTCCTGTCCTTCTCACTGCAGACTAGATATTAATGCTGTACTTTGAATAGACAAGACTGCTTAAATCACATCAAGCCCTCCTTGGGAGAATGTTAAACAAACAGAGAAACTGTTAACATAACATTTATCAGCACACACACTGGCAGAGACAGTCTCAGAGATTTTGAATAAATCACAAAGCTGTTTCCATCTCATTTTTATTTTTTTTAAGAAGACAACATATATGGACAGATGACTGTCTTAAGTGATCAGTAGTAAAAAATTTATAAATGCCTGATTAATAACAGGAATTACATGTTCCAGTAAAACTTCACAATGTGATCAATTTGGCACTCATTATTTATAAATATTTTATAATATTTATATTTAGTCACTATGTAAGATAATAGTAGTTAAGCTGTGTCTGTTCCAGACAAAGCTGAAAGAGTTTGGAGCTATTCCATCATCCAGTATTATAGTAATTTTCATCTTTTGTATCTGTCTCAAATGAAATAAATTGTCCAGTCATGCTGTGCAACAATATTTTCTCAAATGTGTATCAACTCTTGCAGAGACCTGTTACTTTATATTCTACATATTAAAGTGCTTTTCTAGAGGAAGGAAGTTGGAATGGGCTAAAAGGGAAGAAAAAGAATCTTGTTCAAATGTTTCACAATTCACTCAAAATATACTTACGTGCTTTCCCTACTGGTTGATACATTTTACTCCACCTTTGATCAAGTCACACACAGTCACTCCAGGCTGTCAGGCAAGCTTCTTTTCCTCTAAGAACCCATGCAGATCATGCCTGGTGGGCCTGCTGCAATATAGAAATGACAGGTTTTGGGTTGAGGGGGATTGCACACTACTGTAAACTAACTTAAATCCTTACCCCAACGTCCCTTTGCTCTCTGTAAGACCGACAGTTGTAAGTCTTCATTCCTTCTTCTGAGAATAAAGGCTATACGATTTCTAACAAAATACTGTTAAGAAAAACTAACACATAACCAACCTGAAGTATTTTCTGAATGCCCTTTATATCTTGCTAGCAAGGCAATCCAAACTCTCTTAATGATTTACATGTTGTTCAAAACTTGAAGGAAGTCAAAAGTCACAGCAACCCACAATGGTGTCCTAGAACTGTGTAAAGCTTTAAGGAAGTAGTAGCTATTTTGCAGTGTCTTCTGAGTCTATTTTTCAACCCCACCAAGAGTAGAAAACACTTCTACCTTCCTGAAATCAGGCAGCTGTGGATCAAACACTGTACATATATCAGAGCTTTACAGAGGAATTGCTGGTAGATCACTGATATGCAAAGCTAATCTTTAATTGTCTTCAGAACTTTCAGGATCATTTCAATTGCAATTCTATAGGGAAAGGAGGATGGAAATATGAAATAAAGAGTCTATGGGCCTGATTCATGAAAAAGTTACAGACCATTTACATAGGAAAGGAATGCATGAAAATCCTTTACAGTGTGCCTATGTGATTTATTAAATTCCTTTTCCTTGTGTAATCGGTTAACTGCACTTGAAAGGTACAGATTCCAGAGACGAGAGCAAAAGGCTGAAGAAAATTAGATAGAGCGTTATAGCTTGTTCAAGATTTGTGCCCAGCAGACAGACAAAAAGGTAAGTGTGGTGAACACAGAAAACACTTTGAGATTCAGCAGCCTGTCTTCAAAGTGCTCATTGATAATGAGCTCATCAGTGCTCAAAGTTCTCTCCCATGCAGGAACAGGAAGTACTGCATTACGGGAAACTGAAAAACAGTGCTATATTAGGGTTTTGTTTGTTTTGATGGTGGTGTTTTTATACTAACCTCATTATACTAAAACCCTGTGAATAGCACAGTTTCAATACTGAACTCCATAGGCAAAGGAAGATGCATCAAAGCTAAACACTCACGGTGACTGAAAATATTTTACTTACTGTTCTTTTTTTCAGCATCTTTTCTTTGTCAGCCATGAAAGCACTTATGTCAGGCAGTATCACCAAGGGATAGAAATTTCCTCTCTTTTTGTGCAAATCTATTATCAGTGGCCTGTGGAGGGCTAATAATTATTTGCTTATTTAGCTCTGCCTGTCTATTCAAATTGGAACTGTTATCTCTTGCCCCTCAAAATGCTTGTTGATTGTGCCTTACAGGTCAGGTATCAGGATCAGAGATTAGCATTGATCAGGAATTGGTAGTTTAATTTTTCATGTGGGGGAACTTCCTACCAATAGCTTCTAAGTGTAGCTTACAGTAAACACACATGTAATGAGAAGATTGAAGAGTGAAATCAAGAATATTTTCTGAATATACAAAGTGGGATCCTGTAGTTAGTTACCATTCACTAACATTTTAAGTGGGAATTTCCTTACATTGTGGACAAAAGTGTTTAATATCACATTAGATAAAACGTTCTCTCTAGCACAAGGCAGGTTATGATCCTGCCATTGAAGAACAGGGGTGAATATCAGACCTTATCAAAGTGTACGTGAGACTAGAACTTCTTTTAAGTATCCGTGCGTGAAAACTTGGATGGCTAAGGAAAATGTAGACAAATGGCTAAAGCAAATATAAGAGAGAGGGAAAAAGAAAGGGAGAATTAGAAATGCAAAAAGTTATTTGATAAATACACAACAAAGAGAAGGGAGTCTGGTTTTTTTGGAAAACAGGAAGTTGCCAGAGAAGGAAAGAGAGAAAATGAAAAAATCTCCAGCATCTCTTCCACCATTGCTGAACTCTAAAACTACATGAGGTAGCAAGACAATGAGCCAGTATGGAGAAGAACAGAAACTTGCATCAATCTATATTACCATGGGTTGTGCTGGAGCCCAGATGAACAGGACAAACTGAATGAACTCTATGTGGCCTGAAGGGTATATAGGATGTGCAGGACAATCAAAGCAGGATGTGTCACGGCATACGTTAGAGAGATTGAACAAGTATGTATGAAAACCATGAAAGAATGAACTGAGGTGCGTGGGTTGAGCTGGCATAGAAGCAGAATGAATTTCTGCACATATCAAACAAATGGCTTTATTGTTTTTATGATTTAGAAGATGAAAAAGCATTTTTTACCATTGTTTTGCTTAGCAACAGCAACAAAGAGGAGTACTCAGCTGGGACTGTCAATTGCTCAGGCTCATTAAAATATTAAGAGAGAATATATCTTAGCAGAGCTCTGAGCCTGCAGAGCTACCAAAATCAAGTTCCCAATATGCAGGTAAGGAGTGCTGAAAGTTTTTCTCCTTTTCTCTTTTACTCCTTATTGTCATCAGTCTTGAAGTAGACTGATTCCTACTGTTAGTTTTCTTTAGCTACTTTTCTTATGTCTCAAGTACAGAGGCCTCGGGCACCAAGTCCCAAGTCTTCTTCAGCAAATAATAGAGATTAATGTCCATCTCAGAAGGCCTGTTGTACTCAAGTTTCTTGTCTTTGGGTCCTCCTGTACCCAAAGCAATGCAAAAGTTCCCCTGCCTGCCACGACAGCCTGATTTATGTGAGAAGAATAACAGGAGCAAAACTGAGAAGATAACTGAAGGGTCTGAAGATACTGTAGCTTGTTTGATTGTCAGAATACATTGCTTAAAGTAGCAATTTGAGTAATTTCTGACTGACTTTATGAAATTGTTAGTGTTGCTATGGTGGGTTGACTACGGTCCATCAGCCAAATGCCCACACAGCTGCTAATTCATTTCCTCCCTCTCCCCAGTGGGACAGCAGAGAGAATACAAAGAACAAAAGTGAGAAAACTTGTGGGTCGAGGTAAAAACAATTAAATAGGTGAAGGAAAGAGATGTGATGTCAAGTGATGCAAAGGCAATTACTCACCACCTCCCACAAGCAGACGGATGTCAAACCAGGAGCCACCTTGGAAGACAATCTCCCTTTTGCCTTCTACCTCAGTTCTATTGCTGAGCATGGCACCATATGGTAGGGATCATCCCTCTGGCCAGTTCAGGTCAGCTGCTCTGCTGTGTTCCCTCCCAGCTTCCTGCCCATCCCCAGCCAACTTGTTAGAGGCGCAGAGTAAGAAAAACAGAAAGCCTTGATGCTGTGCAAGCATTGTTTAGCAGTAGCCAAAATATTGGTGTTATCAACACTGTTGTAGCCACAAAGTCAAAAAAGCAGCTATAATTGACTATATTGACAGCTATAAAGTAATTCCCAGTTAATCCCAGTCAGACCCAGTACAGTAGCTATGGTGGACCTAATTGTGTGTATAACTGGTACCTCTAGAAAAGACAACAAAATGAAAGGTGCAAATACTGATTTTAAAACGTGGCTGTTTTCATTTCACAGTGTAGTGCATTCTCTCATATACAACTCTCATTGCCTGCCCCTACCTATAAGGTGAGAAAGAGTACAAGGTAAAAAAGTAGCTCTCCACATCTTCTATTTTTCTTTTGTTGCTCCCTTTTAGTTTAGTTACCATGGCTGCTTCTCTTTTTTCTTTCCACAGCGTCATTTTTCTGTTTCTCTCTGGTACATTCCCTTCTTCAAGTTATCCATAACCAGTAAATCAGTAGGTTTCACCACTGCTCTCCTCCAGCTTTGGAGCTAGTGCATTCCCCCTTGTCCATATCATACACAGAGCCTGAATGCTTCATTACTTTGGAGAGATGGAATTTCTCTAAAATCATCTGCTCAGCTTCTAGCTCCAGAAATATATGCTTTAAGTATCCTCAAACCAGTTCAATACTTTTGAGTATCCTAAAAACAATACAAGGTATAGCCTCTTAGAAAATACTATTGATGTCTTGGACTCTTTATTTCCTGTGCTGATGCAAACTATGCTGCTTGCTGGCATTCACTTTGGCCCCACTTGATCAAAGTGAATAAGCATACATCTAAACATCTCACTAGTATCAGGAAAGCATATGTTAAGTGTCTTGCTGAATTGGACTTTTGATAGCAATTTTAATGTACTTCAGGGAATGAAGTCTTGCTGTTAAATCAGTATTAAAACAGGTTAGCCCAATGTCAGCACAGTAACTTTCAAGGAAAAGGAGCCTTCCTTAAGGAAATAGGAGTATCATTGACAGTTTCATACAGAGTAGCTCAGAAACATGAACAAGTGTGTTTTGCTTTTTGGGGGTCTGGCTTTTTGTTTTGTTGTGTTGTTTGGGTTTTTTTGTTGTTGTTTGTTTGGATTTTTTGTACTGAGGAGATTGTACCTGAAGTAGCAAAGACTAAGAGAAACAGCACAGAAAGAGAAATAATTTGGGTTTTTTCTTCCTTGTATAATTAGTCCATTCCTGCAAGTGAACCCAAATGTTGAAATACATTTAAAAAACCTCAAGGGGAAAAAAAAAGGGTAGTCTTTCAGTAGTATACATGGTTGGAATTTTTGGAGTTTTCTATGAATATAGCTCTTCTGGTGCTCTGCAATCATTGTCAAATGTTGATCAACAACATGATAAGCTCCTACCAATGTGTCCTGCATTATCTTACTCTGTACTCACCAGAGCAATTGATAAGCTTTATTGGAATGCTCTTCCCACCTGAGGTCCTTAATTTCACAGCTATAGTGCAGCATAAGTCTTTGTTCTTAGAGTGAAGGATTAAAATAGTTAATTTCTGCTATTTAGTCCAGTTGTCATAAGTTATTTCCTATTGTCCTTCTCAAAGACTTCTGAGAGAGCTGCTTGACATCAGTGACATGGGCAATCAGGATGGTATCTCTATAAATAAACTGGAAAAAGTAGTTAGGCAAGCCCATCTGAGGCACATAATTTCTCTCATGAACTGGAAAGTGACAATACAAAGATGAGTAGTGGTTTTGATGTTTAAGGTAGACAAGAAGATCAGTTATTTCTTTGGATTCTAGTCCTCACAGTGCACTGTCCCATGGCCTGATTTAGAGCCAAAAGAGATATATCAACATGTGTCACTTTTATGGAATTTTAGCTAACATACCCTAAGATAACATCACAGTTTTCCCTGAGCCCTGGTGTTCCTTAGCACATCTGCAGAGGAATAAAAGAAATTGATTTGGTGGAAGAAGAGCCTAAAGACTCTGTTCATAGCTGCTGAGATGGAGGTGAAATATTTTCTGTTTTGTGCCCCATCCTGCTTCACTGACTGCTGTTCCACCTCTCTAGGTGTAGAATTTGGTACCCATTAACAGCAGTGCCATTAAGCACCCAAGACTGCATGGACTGATTGAAGTTTACATCATGAACCAGACACTTAATTAGGTCAGTGATAAATAGCTACAGTATGCCAACAGCTAATACCAATTCAACATCTTTCTGCAAATTTTCCATACATTTTAAATGCAATTGGTTATGGTTGCCCCATATCCAAATGAATTGTATTGCACACAATAAGAGAAGAGAGCATTGTTTTTTCTCAGGGTTGGGTTTTGTGCCAGGTCCAGATGTTTGATCATGACAATGACTTCTGAATGGCACCTGAGCTTAGAGTGAGGCACCTGAGTCCTTCAGTCATTTCTGCCAGCTGGCTCAGAATGTAGCTACTCAATATCCTGAAAAATTGATATAGCTGATTTAAGGAATCCATTCAAGGGATCTGTGTCTCATAGTGTGTTTTATGAATAAACCAGGTGTGTAATCTAGGTATTTGGATTCTACTAGATGACAAGGCACCTTTCAGTTAGATTCTGTTCTATCTGCTTTCCAGCTGTACAGAACAGCACCATTGCTTCTGCAGCTGTGACCAATATGGTCTGGGAGAACAGTCCCTGCCAGAGCTGGGACTGCCATGCTGTAAAGCTTAGTCAGAAGGGAGTGGTACAGCAAGGAGACATACTCATTGAGGTGGCAACTTGAGGTGGTTGTCTTGCTTTTGACCCTTTTGATCTTCAGAGTGAGGTGCAATGGTCCATGGCTGACAAACCACAGGAATGTCTGCCAACACAGGATCCTTGGTAGTATAACCTGCTGCCAGCTCTTTCTAGACCCTGCCTTCCTACTGTTTGTGTGCTGGGCACTTTCAAATTTCAGCTGAGAATTCAGTTTGGAGCTAACACAGAACATGACAGGTAGGGTAAGTGCCAGGCACAGTCTCTGGTGCTTGCACTTCATGGAGCTGTATTTCTCCCATAGGAAGGCAAGTAATGAAATCAAATATCTGCAATGTGCTTCTGCAATGCTCTGTCTGTCAGTGCTTCTTTAAATACTCCCTCAGGCCTGGAGACTCAACTGATGCCTATTCTGGAATACCAGTGACCACCAGGACAGTCTCCTGTGGTTTGGAAAGCTTCTAAGTCCTTCGTCCTGGGACGCGTCCCCTTCCTGCACACTGTGGTTCTGGGTGCGCGGGGGAGCGCCCGGGCCCAGCCCCGGCGCCCTGTGCAGCATCACCAGGTACCAGTACAGACGCATCTCCAGCAGCCTGCTTCTTTTTCCAAATGCTTTGCAAGTGCCAACTCAGAAAATGTTGGGTTTTGGTGGAAAGAAAACAGCTGTTTAGTTTATTTTATTTAAATGATGGTGTGGATTTTAACTCAGCAGAGACGAAGTATGTTGGTAAATTGTGAGTGTGTGTAGGTGGGTGTGGGGAGCATATGGAGGAACTGCAGCACGAGAGCAGCCGACAGAAGGGCTTGCAGAGTCTGAGGCACAGCAGACTTCTCCTCATACATTTTAACTCTCCCCGTGACAGCCTTCATGCTGCACCCGCATTCCCCCGCTCCTAGTCCACACATCATAGGCAGAGTTTGCTGTATTTGCTGTGAATGCAGTTCCTGTATTTACAGTCCTAGGTCGGAACAGGGAAAAACCCAATTAACAAGAAAACACGGCAGACCCGCTGTAGGGCCGAGGCACCGCCGCCGAGCCCCTCCGCGCGGCCCCTGAGGGCGGCTCCCTGCCGGCGGGGCCGGGCGGCCCCGTGCTGTTGCGCGGCGGGGGCGGGCGGGGGCAGCATTGCCCGCGGAATGGCGGCGGCGCCGGGCCCGGCGCGGCGGGGGCCGCCACGGAGGGCTGAGATCGCCACGGAGGGCTGAGATCGCCTTCTCTCCGCCCCTCCGCAGCCTGCCCGGGCTTGCTCCGCGCCGTGCTGGCACGCGGGTTTACCGCGCTCTTCTTTCGGGGGAGGTGGCGGGATTGAAAGTTGAGGGCTGCGCCAGCACCTGTTGTTCGCCACGGCGTCGGTGACACCTGCGCCTGGAAACGGGGACAGAGGCGTCCAGCGGGGTTTTTGAGTGGTAAAGCTCGTAGCCTGTGACACACCTACGAGCCCCTGGGCCCTTACATGGCAAGCCGGGCCCACAGCAGTGTGTGGGTGCCCTGGGAGCAGAGCAGAGCCCCGGCCCCTTCAGCGCTGGGCACAGGCAGAGCGCGTTTGTAAGGACACGGTCCTTTTTCCTCTTGGGCACGGGCATGCCTGGGGCAACAACCACCTCTAGGAAGCGTGTCCCAGTGTTGGACCACTGAGAAACGAGTCCCTCTGTGAACAGCCTTGCAAAGGCTCAGATGTTCTGGAGTGACTTTGCATGCAACACTCAGCATAAGCAGGGTGGCATTCTTTGTGCAGCTCCTTTAAAACCATCCCTCACATAAGTAAAAGAGTGGAGGAATAACAAGGATTTTTCTAACACCTTTTGCAGTAGATGGACTTTGCAGTTTATTTATGTGGCCTGTTCTAATAAACTTTAGAAATCTTGGTTCAAGCTACCAAATCACAGAACATTATCTTCACAAGAAACATTTTGCTGAAGGTGCTTACATGACTTGGGAGCACAAATTGTACTCAGTGAAAATACAAAGTATGTTCCCGTTCACTTGGGTCATTTTGAAAGATGTATGTGGGGCTTGGTAAAGGCAACAGATGGTATTTCACTTCCAAGTCACATTGTTGAGATCCAAGTAACACCTGAGTAAAATCTAAGGCTTGTTCACCTGCCTTGGATCTCTGAACTTTACAGTTTGTATTTCTAGGTATACCTGATGCCAGTGGGACCAGCTGCAATTCTCAGGGTTTTTGGTTTTTTGGTGTTTTTTTTTTTTTTTTGTTTTGTTTTTTTTCTGTGCACTGTCTTGCTGATGCTGATGGTCCTCATCTTAACTTGGATTTTTAAGGTCCTTAGTCAAGAATGCAAAACATTAGCTCACATGGGGCTTTCCCTTTGTTGAACATACCTTGGACATTATAAGACAAACATCAGGGAGAGAAAGAAGAAAATAAAAAGGAGGAATAGGAGCCCAAAGAAGGGGAAAGAAAGGGGAGAAGAGAGAAACACAGTGATAGCAAAGGAAGATTCCAAAGACTAAAGGCATACAATATCTGATGACAGAAGAGGAAAAGCAGTTTTCTCAATCCTTCTGTACTAGTTGCAGTTGTTAATTCCCCAATGACTGTGAAAAACTAATATTCTAAAAATCTCAGTAATATTAAAATCACTGTTTTCTAATTTTGAGAATACAGAGAAAACCATGAAAATGAGAGAGTAGCCAAAAGTCAAAGCATGCCCATACTACATACTGCTCTGTACTGCAGAGATGGAAGAATCCAGACAGAATCTAAACAGTTACCCTGCAGCTGTACAGGAGACAAGCCTGGGCAATGCTCCAGACTCCTGGGCCAGTCTGCACCTGCAATAGCATCCCCACATAATCCTTTGGTTCACTATATGGACCAGAAAGCATGAGAAGAACTCTCACAGTGTAGTATTTTTAAAAAAGTCTCTGTAATTCACAGCTGACTCAGGACTCAAAAGTGTCTACCTCATGAACTACTGGCATAAAGAGCATTGGGCATGTTCTCCTTTCCACTGATGTACACCACTTACAGGAGATGTCACTGTAGACCTGTCACTGCCTACCAGAGAATCTTCACAACAGTCTGATCCATACCCATTACTGTTGTCCTAATTTTACAGGAGGGCAGAGAGCATAAATATATAACTTGCAACCATTGCAAAGTTCAGTGTCAACATCAGAATTTAAGAGTTCTTGTCTCTGAGGTCTCTGCTCACATCTCTGAAATCTGTCTACACTAGAGAGAGAAGGTTTTTATTTGGTTTTTTTTTTTTTTACTTGAGATAAGATGTCTTGAAGTATCACAGAAAAAAGATAGTCTTTTTAAAATAGAATTTAGCATTCCAACCAACACTTTAAAAGATGTAAATTGCAAAAAGTTCTGCAACAGAAAGGTTTCCATGGTCCAATGCTTTCTGGTAATTCCAGGGATAAAAAGGAATCTTGAACAGAAAATCTGACCTCTTCAATAAGAAAATAAACACTTTGACCCAGTTAATTTTTTGGGGGAGGAAAAAATTGCAACCATAACAAAACAACCCCTCCCATTTAAAGGATTTTATTTTATTCAAAGAGGAAATAAATACAGATTTGAAACTTCAACAGTTGTAAAGTGGAATTTAAGTCCTTTGGCCACCTCTTTTTCTCTCAAAATCACATAACAAAAGGTTCAGCCACCCCTGATATAGTTACATATTAGACGGGGCAGTCAGTGTTTGAAATACAGTGGATGGAATTGCTCACAGCATATTAAGAATGCTCTGCAATGTGCAGTTTTAGGGTTGCACTTTATGCTGTACGACACATTGTGCTGTTAGCAATCTTTTCTCTCGCTAAGCACACATTACTTGAGTTTTCTAGTTGAGCATACACCCAAATGACTTTTCACTTTTTTTTTGAAGAGGGCCGTAAATTGTCATCAAAGACAGGAGTCTCAAATCAGCTGTTATTTAAGGACTGTCTGCTTGTTCTCAAAGTCCTATATCATCCTTACATCAATATCCTTTATAGAAAACCAGGAATTCAGGGGATATAAAACATACAAACCCAGCTAAAAAAGCATTACATACATTTTGCACGTTGAATGTGGTGTGAGTCTTTTTTTAAACAAAATTCTGTTTTGTGGAGTTTTTGTGTGTCCTTTCTTAATTTCCTTGGTTTATTTTCCAAGATGATTCCTTTTCATCCATTCTTCCCAATAAGAAATAGTGGTGGTCGCCTCCACTTTGCTACAAACTTCTCTGCAGCGGGTTGATCCACCTGCCCTTTAAAATTGGGAAAACCCAATTTTGGGGGGCACCTGTCAAGTAAGGAAGTTGCACAGTGATGTGACTCTGCATGTGTGTGAGAGAGAAATCAAGAAAAATCCAGAGCTGAAAACATAATTCACTGTATGTAGCATAGAAGAAAAATCATGCTGAAGTCCTGAGCTAACTCACATAATGCTTTCAGGAATCAGAAAAATGACACTGTCAAAACACAACATTAGTTTTCAGAAGCCTCCAGGCAAAATTTTATTTATTTAAAGTTAGCTCCTATTTTAATAACAAAAAAGTGGCAGCATATTCTACATCAAAGAAAAAACTTTTCCTAATGTTTCCATTCCTCTTGTGAAGTACTGAAGCTGAAGTAGTGGAGCTGTCTTTCTCTAAAATAATTACACGAGTGGCAGGATCACAACCTGAGAAAGCTTTTTGTCTGCACTAGGGACTGTAGCATAAAGAGAATCACATTTGGCTTGCCTAATCTGAACCGTGAGATAGTCAGACTTTTAGTATTTAAATAGCTAGTTCTAAACAAGACCCATAACAATGAAAGACAGGTCCTGAGTCAACATCTTGGTACACTGTAGCACCTTAATCAAGGAGCAGTACAAATGAGAAGCACATTCATGGGCTGTAACTCTCCAGTCAAGACCTATTAACCACATTCCTTGTGGCAGTGCCCAGAAGAAATGTCCCCTAACAGCAGGATGGCACACAGCTGGTGGCATCTCTTGCATATGACCCTCATTTCAGGCATCCTCAGTTGCCAGACCAAAGCATGCTGTTAGAGTAGTCAAAGCATTTACCATTTTATACCTTGTTGAAGGGATGAGAGATGTGTTTCAAAGTTCATTTCTGGATCTCTTTCCTGGAAACTCTACTTATTCCTCTTTGTTCTTTATGCATTAATCTTTTATAGTTAGAACTAGCAATAGTGAGAAGGCAGTCCAGGGTCCTTTCCTTCAAAGACATCCCATAAATGAAAAATAAACCCCTTAAGTCCCTAGACCTGTTTGCCTTTTTAGCTTTTACTTCCTCACCAGTTCCTAGTAATATCATTCCTTTGGCAATGACTTCTTGTATGTGTTTCCTTTCTATTTCATATCCTTTAACACCTCCCACTTTGAACCTTAACAGATCCAGCTCTGGAGCTGTGGAAATTTGGTTTAGTTACAAAAGACTACATCTGCATATGTCTATGTCCTGGTGCAGAACAGTTGGGTGTATATCGGAGTAGGACTGAACTTTGTTTCAGTAAGGTAACTCTGAAGTCTGAGAAATGTATTTCTTCCTTCTGGGCCCCGGTCTTTTATAAACAACAAAATAAACTACTGACAGGGTAGCTACCAACAAATCTGTAGGAATCAGCAAAGATGAAGTGTTGCTGGCACAAGCTTGCACCCCTAACGCAGTGGCACAGCTTCTATCTGAGACAAAGAAGGTCTTTCCTGTAAAGTGGGGCTATGGCAATAATGCCATGTACCAACGAGGTCATGGTCGGGGAGTACTGTCAACAGCTGCCAGTAGCAGGAGTTGCAGAAGGAGAACAGAGACTACTGCCTGAGGGAACATAGAAGAGGGATTTCCCCCCTCTATCATGGCAAAATGTAAAGTAGAACAAGTCTTCTCATGATTAACAGAAAGTAATGTTAGTTGCTTGCTGATGTGCCTTTGAGGTTGAAAACTGCTGCTTCTGCCAAAGCAAATACCCCCACTTGCGGACTGTGTAGAATGGAGGAGCTCTTCTCCAGGCAGCATAACCACAGAGACCTGCCCACATTCACGCTGCTCTGGGGAGGCCCCCAGCACGTGTTTTTGACTGTCCCACAGATAACCCAGGCAAATTTTATATGATGGACTTGTAAAGCACTTCGGGATCATCGGGGATGAATCATGCTGTAAAATGTATCATTAATGTTACTAGATGTATTATAGACTTCTGTGATCTGAGACTGCTGCAGGCAGTGTGCTGGGAAAAAAGCTTTCCAGATTGTGCTCATGCAAATTGCTATCTGTGATCACATTCGTTCTAGTTCCCACTACATTACTTTCACACTCATGTGTGCTGCTCACTCAGTCTTAACTTTTTGTTGTTGCAGGTTGTATGACTACAACATAGCGTCCCTTTGCCAACACCTTTACAAGGGTGAGAAAACATACAAATATGGAAATAGCAGCACAAGAAATCTAATGGATATGCTTAAACTTATCCAGGAAAATGGTGGTGTGATCCTAACCTATGCCTCCTGACTTTAACAGGTCCTCTAACAGGTTACCAGATTGGAGCAGCTGTCAATTTGTTCAGGGCGTTTAGTTCAGCTTGTCTTTTTGCTCTGAAGCATTATTTTCTTCTGCACTGGGGATCTTTATAATTCAGAGAAAAGCTGGCATTTATGAAAGCTGGGAAAAGCAAATGAAATTTGACCTATTTTGAGTACATCTTGTTTGTACTGTGGACAGTAAGTATTGTCAACTGGGTTAAACCATGCAAACAGTATTTGAAAATGATTTAGGATTAATTGACACAGTCACAAAATAGCCATATAATAGGAAATGGAGGATGAGCAGACATATCCAAGAAATGTTTTTTAAACATTGCAAATAAAATGCAGATTCAAGGCAATGGCAAGACTAGGGCCAGTGACATATCCAGCGAGAAGATCCTCAGAACAAACTATTTGGGAATGTAGGGGAAAAGCAGAGAGTGCTCTAAAAAAATGAGAAAAGCAGGAAATCACAGGCAAATCCTCACCATGAATTAATCCAACAGAAGTCAAATCCAAGAAATTGTGAGCCGTGAATCATCAGTAAAAGGGCACTTGCATGTAACATATGAGTTCAGTTCACAGGTACCCAGTCTGTTTTTTAAATTAAAATTTAAAATAGGTCAAAAATATTCAGTGTTCAGATGAAAGTTGAAAAAAAGAAGCTGGTAAAATCTCAAGTCTGTATTTTGAATGTTTGTCTAATACGTCAACACAGGCTGGCTTGCCAGAAGTATTAAAATACAAGTAAAAAGATCATAAATTAGTAAATTGTCAAGTATTCTTAATATGTATTCTCAATGCCAGACATTTATAATAGTAAAAGCAGGATACTTAAATATTAAGTGCCAGTTAGTACTCAGATTGCTCAGAACAGTTTTACTTTAACACATAGAATAAGCTAGATTTGCTTCAGCAAACCCATCCTGAAAGAAATAACAAAGATTTAACTTCGACACATAAAAAGTTTCTGTATTTTAAGACTTCAGTGTTCATTTAGAGAACTGTTACACCATGCAGTACAAATCTTCTATTAAACAAACGCATTCATTTATTTGAAATAAAAGTTTTATTCAGTCACAGTATTTTCATAGATTAGACCCTGCACATAGACAGGAGATAATAGATTGAACAGGATGTCCTTGAAGGAGAAGAGCCGCTTCAGATTGCCTGTCTAATACTCAGGAGACATCCTGCTTCCAATGCTCATCAGACTTCTGAAGGCTAAGAGGAAAGATGCACCCGTGCTATCTGGTGTAACAAATCAGCTCCTGAATCATCTAACTGTAAAACTCATGGGGAAAAAATTAAATAATTTCTGCTTAAAATATCTCAGTGTCATTTTAGAATCTATTTAGGAAGATCAGCGCTGGTGCCTTTATAGCAGCTTAGCCATGTGCATTGTAAAGGCTCACTGGTACTGTTGCCATCACTGGGTTTAGAAATAAGTACAGTGCAAAGTTACTAAATCAGTTTTGGTCCTGTCATGCTACTTGGTCATACTTTCAAGCAATTAAAAAAAATTGATATACAGAGTCTTTTAAAAGAAGGAAGAGACAAAACTTCACAGACACAGAGAACTGTAACAAGACAAATTACTTTTGGAAAAAAAAAAGAAGCAGAAAAGATGCGTACAACACTTTCTAAAACTTGTTGAGCAGAGAAATGAAAAATTAAAACCTTGGGTTACACTTTTAAAGACATTTTCCCACTATTACACAGCCCTTCTGTGTTCTGAGTGCTGGAATCTAGATCAGCCAACTTTTTGTGTTGTGTTATACACAGAAAACATTCTTTTGCAGGCTTAGTTAAAATCAGAGGAACAGAAGAATTTGTGTGTATATATAAATCCTCAAAACCAGTGTTTTAGCACATATGGGGATTTATAGTCTCAAGATTAAAATTTGCTGGGGCAAACACTCAACTAGCTGTGAAAAAAACCCCACAATAAAATACAACAACAAACCCCCTGCATCAATGAATTTTGAGTGTTAGATGTCTTTCCCTCTTTTCACTAAAACACCTATATGTATGTGCATGTGTGTGTCTGTGCCTGTCTTCCCACCTCATGTCTTCAGCTAGAAATTTTGTTACAAAGAAAGTGAAAAAGCTCTGTGAAACATCTTATTCATAGTAGGACCCCTTTATGCTGAAAGTATGGCAGCATAAGGCAGATAAAATGGTGCTATTTCTTTCTATTATAATAAAGTCTTAGGTCTCTATATGGCACACAACACTTTAATCATCTACCTTGCATATCAGTGTTGCACAAATGGCCTTATTCATACCTAAAACACTGTAGATGCAGCTTATAGTTTTACTCACACCACTTGGAAACTGTTTGAAGCCTCTCAAGAAGAAAAAGTCAGCAAACTATTCTTGTTTAGCTATTTACAGCATAAACCTGTTGAAGTTCTAGTTCTTGAAAAAGGGAAAAGGTTTAATTCAGTTGAGAGAAAAATAAACGATCACACTGGTTTTCAGCGTTATGCATTCTGTTACCATTTCTCCATGCAGCTCTAATGGGAAAAAAGAAGGCTAGTTTGAGTCAGGAATCTTGCAGAAAGACTTGCAGGAAAAGCTAGTTTCTTTAGGAGCAAATATCCTGCCACCTTATAATATGCAGTACAGTACAAAAGTCAAGATCAACATTTCAGTATTTTTTAAACTCAATAAAAAAACCGACTGCTAGAGGAGACACAGTCAACCTTATGCCATCTCTTTGGTTCCCATATATATCAATGAAAAATTAAGCTTCATCCTTATCTGTCTGAAAGTACATCTCTTTCTCTTCTGTTTCATTCCACCTTGGGTCTCTGGTCCACGGGCACTCCACACTGAGAGAAATAAAATATTGGTATGTCCAGGGAGAAGTGAGAAAATGATTTAACCTTCTAAAAGAGTAGAATTGAAATAAATCAGGCACATCCAGGTATTAACAAGTCCTTTTCTCATTGTGGGAAAGAACAAGGATCAAATATGTTTAAGTCTAACCTAAAAATGATACTGAACACTAATCAACTAATGTATTGTTAACAGATTCACTCTTTTTTCCTTAAGAAATTTAATACATTCATGTATTTATACACTGTTATATAAAAAGCTCTTTGCCTTCCCTTTTTGAAAAATATTTGAAGACTTGTGAAAAAGGTAATTCTTACTAAAAAGGATGACAGCTCTGCTATATTACTTGATGTAATAATAAGGAACAATAACATTTAACAGTCTCTAATTTCAAATATTGATCAGCATAGTATGCTGGGCATGCAAAGCTTCTAAGAGAGGAAGATCTTATCTTTTGTCACTTGTTTCAGGTCAGATGCTGCCAAATGTGTTTCTGGTGGTGGGTAAGAAAATTAAACCAGAATGCTAACTCCGCCTCTTAGTCACCTCAGTGTAAACTTACTGCCATGCAGTTGAGTTGTGGAGCTATCTCAGATATACGCTGGTGCAAGAGAAAGGTATCTGGAGTGCTGGTCATCTAGCTCCAGTGCTCCCACACTGGAAGAGAAGCAGTGAGAATATACAGATGTAGAACACAGGCAAGGCTTGATACTCCTTCTTGAAAGTTTCATTTTTATAGCCTTTGTCTGAAAGTGAGATTTCTCTACAGTGCAAAAGACTTTCTTTCCTATACTGATCTTATGTAATGAGTAGAGTATCAGTGGCAATGAAATTGATAGGAGCTGTGTGTCTGATCCTGTTTTAGTGAAAGCAGTGGTAAAACTCTGGTTGATTTTCTGGAGCAGACTGAAGCCCTGGTTTTGTGGTAGCTCTGAATGCTGGTAGCTACCCGAATATTAGTAGCTCTTTAATAAGAGCTGTCTATCAGGTGTAAAACACAAAGATACCCCTGCCTCCGAAAGCAGGATGGCAAATCCTACTGGCTGGTCATCATCTCCACTGTTTGTTTTGGTAAAATGTGCATCCTGAATACTCCTCTGAATAATTCTTCCCTGGTGCTAGAAAATGGTAAAATCTGGCCATAAATAAGGTTTTCATGAGTTGCCTTGAAGTGAGAAAACTCAACATAGAGTTGAAAAGAATCCAGTCTTTCAAACAGTATTGGAGGTAATCTGGTTTTGCCTCCATCCAAATGATCTGAAGTTAAAATCAGGGTACTGTAACCAGGCCTAAATATATCAAACTAAAGAGTTGATGTGATCAGAGCAACTGCATCTCCCAAGAGCCACCTGCTATTAGCTGTAGACATCTAAAAATAAGTGAGAAAAAAGGACTTAATTTTTAAAAGAAACCTTTACTCTTCATACAAACCTGGCTCTGTTACATATCATGAGGCATCATTAACAAGCTAAATATGACTTTGCTTAAATCAAACAATATTGCTTCATGAAAGTATCCAACACAGTTATTATCAACTCTTTTCTTTGTTCTCTTCCACATGGAATGTGTGTGTTTTGATATCAACTCATCTCCTTTAATCAGCTAGCTGAGCCAGCATGTCACATGAATAACTTCCCTGCAAGGTAAATCCACCACAGGTACTAAAATCAGAGCTGGGGTCTTCTCTTCTAGATATTTTTCAAGGTATTCTTGCAGTCCTAAAATAGAAATGAAACAATTAATGAATCTTCTTTGTCACATTTTCAATTGTGTCCTATCTCTTACAAATGATTTCTAAATACTTTTTTGAAAATTATTGTGGAGTAGCAATTAAGAAAAGGAAGTGAAATGCAACTGTTAAATTTTCACTTTATATAGAAGGAACAATTATCATCTCCCACCTCCCTGTCAACTAATTTAACTTCCCATGTCTCCTAAGGCGAGAATTCAGCAAAACAGTTACATGTATAAACACTCAACCTTGAGTGAGCAAGTGGTCTGTTGATTACTGATAGAGCAAGCTGAAACTAAATGCAGGTAGTAAAAATAACTAAAAACCAGTTGAAATTCAGTTCTTTGTAATTTTTGATATTGGATGATCAGCACATAGTTGTCTGTAAAGGAAGTTCTTCTCTCAAATCCTCCTGTGGTGCATCAATCAACTAGAATTTGAAATGGACCATTTTGAAAAACTTTATGAACATGATTTTGATTTCAAATCAGTGGAACCATACCATGTTTAAGAAATAATGTAGGAAGGTCAGGAATGGCAACATATATGACTGCTTATCTGAAACTATGGTAAGATTCAAACTGCTAGAAATATAGAATCTGGCTACAAGATGCTCTAAAGGGACTCGTATGTGTCACAGAAGTTCACAAATTTAAAAGTCCATTATGGAAACTGAATTAATAATTGAGAAGACCTAATTAGAATATGGAAGAAAACTAAAGAATGGAAAATTTAAACTCAGTATCAAGACATTTCTGGTCATGCTACAGCCTCAATGAACACGCTAGAAAATCAAGCCACACAGAACCCTAAAGAAGACTAACAAAAACCTGTCGAATGACCCTAAAAAGACAGTTTCCTAATGATAAGGTATGGCCTGCATGGTTTTTTGTTTCAATAAGTTATTTCTGTCAGCAGCTTCTGTGATTATGGCAATTCTTTATAACACTAAGCAATCTTGGCTAGAGAGGGTGTAAAGAGGGCAGAACTTGAAGACTGTCAGAGCTTTTTTTTTTTTGGTGTCACTGCCTGTGAAACTGTGAATAGGCAGTTCAAAGTGTTACCTCATCCAGGATAAAACAGGAATTTGCAATTGTATTCACTGAAGCCAAAACTCTTCTCGGTTTTTATTTGGCAGCAGTAGCATAAATTAATGTAATAGTGGCATTGCTACCAACAAAATATTGCAAATACAGTACCAGTCTTCTGAAATTCTGCTGACTTCCTTTTGTATTAACATCATTGACACTGGAGGTGAAGACAGAAAAGGGTGAGCCAAAGATCAACAGTCACCTCAAAGGTCAAAGGACTTCTTCATGTGGTGTGTGAAAGGGACTCAGCCTTTGTATTACAGATAGTCAGCAGTGAGCCAATAACTAAACATCAACTAGTGTTTTTATTCTAAACTTTGACTTCAGAAAACTTTATGGCTATGCTAGCTCAAAAAGCATTAAGTGGAAGGGGTAAAGGCAAGCCACCTCAAAAATACCTGATTCCACACTATTAAAATTACATTTTCTTTTTTTATCAATTAAAATTGTGAAAATATAATTTTAGTCTTTAACTTTTTTTAAAAAGGCTTAAAAGACAGGCATTCCTTTTAAAGGGAGAATTTGAAAGTGGGGCTATCTGGAAATAGAATTCTATTCTTCTGTAGTTTTGAGGTGGACAAAATAGCTGTAAATATTTACATTTGAATATACCCTAGTGAACTTTGTTGCCAGTCAGAAAGAGCCACCTTTCCTAAGGGCCACTGCTTTTTCTATTGCTATTGCCTACACGTATTAATGAAATGTGGATGAAAATCTGGGACATATGCCTGTAGATATTTTATTATACTTACAAATCAAATAGTTTGATATGAAAACAGTCTAAATTAGGCGTGCATACATTTAAAAATTGTGGATAAAAGTCTGCTCATGCAAATCTCCTCTAAGAAGCAGAGACTGGTTCTTCTAAAACAATAACATTGTACTCTGAGGTCTCACAGAAGACAATGTACAATTAGTACATCTGTGGCAACCTATGCAATTATAGCTGACACAATCAAAAAATTGACAGCTATGTATTTTACCTGCTATAAGTTACTCTAAATCTTCCAATATTAATTGTATATTTTTAAGGATGGAACACTAATCAAGGCACTATCTATATTTTTTCACTCATTCAAATTATGCTTTTAGACAGAGCCTCAGTCATGACTGTTTTCTGTAGTACATAACTCTTTCTTCAAAGACAAAGATTTCAAAAATATCTTTCCTTTATATCACTTATGGAAATGCTTCCTCAGTTGCATGTCATACATATAAAAGTTGATCTTAAAAGTGAAAACAAGTAAAGGACAGGGGGTTACAGTGAGTGTATTTACTGTAGCTTTAACAGGAGCTATATATGACTGATACCAGTTTTAAAGATATTTAATTTTCCCTGATACAGAATGTTTATTAAAGTACAAGGAAAATGAGCTGATTATCAAGCAACAAACAAGTGGTATGCATTGTGCATGTTTTCATTTCCTGTGACAGTCCACATTAATTATGCTAGCCACATGCATCACACTTGCAGTCTTACAGAGACCAGCCAGGGACTCCTGAGGTAACAAAAGCCAACAGAGAAACACCAAGGAAATATCTCAAAGGAATTAAGGAGTGTTCCTCTAAGAAGGCAGAAGAGATGACAGCCCAGCTGAGATCTCTACACCAATGCACACAGTGTGGGCAACAAACAGGAAGAGTTGGAAGACACCATACTGCTAGCAAATTATGTTCTTGTTGCCATTTTTGAAACTTAGCGGGATGAATCCCATGATGGGAGTGCAGCTATTGATGGCTACAGATGTTCCTAAGAGACAGAAGAGGAAGGAGAGCCGGAGAGGTTGCCCTCTACATCCATGGTTGTACTGAGTGTGAAAAGCTGTCTTTGAAGAACAGACATGAGCAAGTCAGGAGCCTGTGGGTAAGAATCAGAGACTGAGGCAACAAAGCGAACCTTGTAGTTGGTGTCTACTACAGGCTGACTGATCAAGGTGGAGCCTTCTTGATCCAGTTACAGGAGCCATTGAACTCACAGGCTCTTGTCCTGCTGGGGTACTTCAGGATCACAACATCTCCTGGAAAAGTAGCATGGTGAACTGAAGGCAATCCAGGAGACTCCTGGAATGCATGGACGATAACTTCTTGAGCCAGGTAATAGACAGTCCTACCTAAGGGGATACAACACTGGATTGTCAGCAATGTAAATGAGCTAATCAGGGACATCAAAATTGGAGGCAGCCTGGGCTGCAGTGATCATGCATTGGTGGACTTGGCAGTCCTCAGGGATATAGGTCAGGTAAGGGGAAAAATTAGGCCCCTGAACTTTAGGAAAGTAAGCTTCCAGCTCTTCAAGGAAATATTCAGTGGGACCCCCTGGGAGACTGCACTCAGAGACAAAAGAGTGAAACACACCTGCAGATCTTCAAGGAATTCTTCCACAGAGTACAAGAGCTGGCAATCCCCAGGAACAAGAAATCCACAAGGAAGGCAAGAGATGAGCATAGCTTGGTAGGGAGCTGATGGTCAAACTAAAGGGAAAGAAGCAAATGAACAGGCAGTGGAGACAAGGACAGGTTAACCTGGGAAGAGTATAGAGATGAAGTTTGGTTGTGTAGGGATGGGGTGAGGAAGGCCAAGGCAAAGCTGGAACTGAACCTGGGAAGAGATGCAGAGAAAAACAGGAAGGGCTTCTACAGGTGTGTTAACCAGAAAAGGAAGGCCAAAGACCCAGCTGACAAACAACGCTGGCAACAACAGATGAGGAGAAGGCTGACATACTCAACAATTTTCTTGCCTCAGTCTTCAGTGGTAACCTCTCTTCCCACACCTGTCAAGTGGTTGGGCAGCTGGAGGAGGATCAGGTGAGCAAAGTTTCTCCCACTGTAAGTAAAGATCAGGTTCACCTGAATGTGAATAAGTCCATGGGACTTGATGGAATGCATCTGAGAGTCCTAAAGGAACTGGCTGATACAGTTGCCAAGCCACATTCCATGGTATTTGAAAAGTCTTGGCAGTCAGGTGAAGTCCCAGGTGACTGGAAATTGTGAAACATTGCACTGATCTTTAGAAAGGGTAGAAAGGAGGACCCTGGGATCTGTGACCTGTCAGCCTCACCTCTGTTCCTGGGAAGGTCATGGAACAGATCCTTGTAGAAACTCTGCTGAGGCACGTGAAGAGGGAGGTGATTTGAGACAGGCAGTATGGCTTCACCAAGGGCAAGTCCTGCCTGACCAACACAGTGGCCTTCTATGACAGAGTGGTTACCTCAGTGGACAAGGGAAGGGCTACAGATGTCATTTATGTAAACTTCTCTAAAGCCCTTGACAGCCTTCTCTCTGAGTTGGAGAGATGGATTTGATGGGTGGATGGTTAGATGGGTAAGAAATTGGTTGGACGATTGCATCCAGAGGGCAGTGGTCAATGGCTCAGAGTTCTGATCAACATCAGAGAAAAGTGGTGTCCCTCAGGGGTCTTTACTGGGACCAGTGTTATTTAATAACTTCATTAACAGCATAGAAAATGGGATTGAGTGTACCCTTAGCAAGTTTGCAGGTGATACCAAGCTGAGTGGTGTGGTTGACACACTTGAGGGATGGGATGCCATCCAGAGGGATCAGGACAACCTCAAAGTGCATCCATAGGAATGTCATGAGGTTTAATAAGACCAAGTGATAGGTGCTGCACTTGGGTTGGGGCTACCCTCAGTACCAATACAGGCTGGGGGTTGAACAGACTGAGGGCAGCCCTGCTGAGAAGGACTTGGTGGTTCTGGTGGGTGAGAGGCTGGACATGACCCAACAATGTGCACTTGCAGCCCAGAAAACCAAATTTGTCCTGGTCAGAATCCAAAGCAGTGTGGCCAGCAGGTCGAGGGAGGGGATTCAGCCCCTCAGCTCCATTCTGGTGAGACCTCACCTGGAGTTCTGCATCCAGCTCTGGGGTCCTCAGCAGAAGAAAGACATTGACCTGTTGGAGTCAGTCCAGAGCAGGGACACCAAGATGATTAGAGGGATGGAGCAACTCTTGTATGAGGAAAGGCTTGAGAGAATTTGCTTTGTTCAGCCTGGAAGAGAGAAGGCTTCAGGGTGACCTAATTGCTGCCTTCTAGTACCTGAAGGGAACTTACAGGAAAGAGGGAGGGAGAGGGACTTTACAAGAGCATGTAGTGACAGGACAAGGGGGAATGGATTCAAACTGAAAAAGAGTAGATTTAGATTAGATATTAGGAAGAAATTATTTTCTGTGAGTGTGGTGAGGCACTGAAACAGGGTGCCCAGAGAAGCTGTGGATGCCCCATCCCTTGAAGTGTTCAAGGTCAGGTTAGATGGAGCTCAGAGCAATCAGGTCTCGTGAAAGGTGTCCCTGCCTATGGCAGGGAGTTTGAAACTGGATGATCTTTATCGTCTCTTCCAACCCAAACCATTCTATTATTCTATATTTATAACTACATGAAATTTGCTGAAAGCAGGCAGGCTTCATTCTGTAAGATGAATCCCCCTGCTTCCAAATGATCTGCAGTTCAGGGAACAGGTTCCATACGAAATGTCTTCCTGCTGTGCTATGTATTATTTTTATCTGGATACAGCTGAGGGATATGGGCATAACTAAGATTTAAAATGAACAAAAATGATTCAAAGTTTTCTGGCATTGCCATCTATTTCTGCCATTCCTCTGTAAAGACAGGATACTGAGATCAACAGTTTGATGATCTCTTATGCTGATTTAGCAGCTCTTCCGTATAACATGGTACAAACTAAGACTGTAAGCTATTGCTTTTAAAGGTGCTTTCACACTAAGAAAAAGCAGTGTCCTAGGAGCTCATAAAGGGTCATTCCAAATGATTGGAAAGATGATTTTTACATCGTTGCTGCCATTAGCTTTAGCAGGATCTAGGCAGTATCAGGTGAGGCTACAGAATCCACTTATGTTTTCAAAATCAGGTCCCCGTTATTGCTTCAGTGGATATCTGCAGGGGAGGAGTAATCAAAAACCTCATATGGAAAAAGAAAATGGTAACAAAATGGAAGATCACATTTAGCCCGGTACATAAAAGATCACTTTCATATTACAAGTACTATCTTTCCTTCACTTTTGAACCAAAAGATATTGTTACATTGCTTAGAGCAAGTTTTTAAATCCCTAAGCTAATAAAGCTCCATTGCTTCTGCTATGGAGATCTGACATGCAGCATGTACTTTGAAAAAATGCATCACAGGGGATCAGGTTCCTAACAGTTGACTAAGAGTTCCAGTCCCAAAAGATCTGCCCCTGGTGTGCAGAACACTTAACCCTTCGACCAGTACCAACATGACTATTCACAAGTTATTGATGTTCCTAAATCCCTGGCAGATTGCAGACAGTTCTTGTCTCCTTGAAGCCAAAGCATATGGTCACTAATGAGATGGATTAAAAATACATATACACATTCAGGGCTTTGCCACATGAATGTAAAGCCACAGAAATGTTAGAAGGTGATTGAACAGGACTGAACACTGTTAAATACATGATTAGCTTGTTATGGATCATTCCCATTGATCTATATACATTTTCACAGCATAGTTTAATTAAGGCTGCCTGGAACAAGCCTCTGCCTTAAAAGGTGAAACACAAGGAACTGGAGACCCCCCTTCCTTTCTTAAACATCCAGCTGACTGTCTCTGTGGTTGACAACCGCAAGCACAGAAGGAAACTGCTTTACAAAATTGTCTGTTTTTACAGTCAAGGGTTTTCCCCATGTTTTTCTTAATATAAAATTATGTAGTGCAATATAAGATTTTGAAACAAAACCTGTACAATTTGCTTGCTTCATTGCAATTAATACTTTTCTGTCCAAAACAAAGTCCTATAAACAGGAATATACTGTTGGAATATAAAAGGGAGTCTACAAAAATATGATTTTCCACTGATTTTTTTTCTTTGGCTGTGAAGATTTTAAATGACAATAATGCGGACATTTTGCACAGTCCAATACTTGGCTTTTCATATGGTGCCTTATGCTTTTTGTTACTCTTTTTGACAACATTATTTCACGATGGTCATCGTGCTATTAAGGGACCAGGTTTTCAAAATTGCTCTGCCTACAGGAAAAATGGAGGCAACATGTTGTAAATATTTGTTTTTCCACATATCAGCTAGAACTTCAAAAATGCTACCACTTCCAGGGAAAATAGGTCAAAGATGCATTATTCAATGCTTTTATAAATTTATTCCAAAATTACAAAATTTGAAGTTAGTCTTGATTTTTTCCAAGTGGGAAACATCCATATGCACAAAAAGAGGGAAATTAACAATAAATAAACTTAGGTGGCTGGAACTGGAACTTGCTTTGAAGTCACCCACTTCTGATTATTTATCCTGATTATTACACCGACTTCCTTGGTCCTTCTGGTTTTGAGTGATTTGCAGTCTGTCTTTGACTACTTATTTATAACATCAAGGTAGTGATGATTTGCATATTTCTAATGATGTTAGGGTGTAATTGACTTTTGTTAAGGACTGGGAACAAAGGGAGTTCTGTGGAACCTTTTGGCAGACCAGATTAGGCAGAGCTCTAGAGAAGATATAAGCTCCTTTATGCAATACTGATGATGCATTTCAATCACTCTGACCTGGGATATTTATCTAAATACAAGTGAAGCAGTTGCTTTGAATTGCAAGAGAAGCCTTTATAGCCATGATATATGAGACAAATGACCAGTATGAGTTTGGATAAGGCTGTGAAACAGCTTTAAACCTGTGATTTCCTAAGCCAGTCTTTGAAACTGTGACTATAAAAGAACTTGTGTTCTTTGCTACATAACTTTGAAAACATAATCCATGTGGTGGAGATTTCTTAAGCTGTGTCTAGATTTCTCTCCTTTCAATGTCAACAATGGATGAATGAGCTTTCCTGTTGAATGGTAAATACACAGTAACATTTATTTAAAAAAAATTAAAAAGGAACTAGTATATTTTAGACTTCAAAAAAACCCCAAATTTACTGTTTCAGGCCTGTTTATAAAGTATACATACCCCAAAATTAAAAAAGAAAAAAGGAGAAATTACAGAGGGAATTGTAGTTGCGTTTGGAACTCAAATCTCTACAAACACATGTCTGGTCAGATGCCAAAGTTGCCACTCATATCTGCATGTCTGTATTTGCAAACAATTCTTTCATAAAAACCTGTCTCCAAGAATTCATCACATTACATTTCAGTTTGTCTTGTAATTTATGGACCCATCTATACTGGTGGGTTTCATTCTTCTCATACTAAACTAGTTTTAGTTGTAACAATGAAAATGTCTTTTTCAAGTAATCACATAGGAGATGAAAATACAGCCTGTACTGAAAGCACTAAAGCTAATGTTGTCCCTAAAACCAAAGAACCACTTCAGATGATTGCAACCTTTTCTGTGAAGAATATGGTTATTAGGATTCAGACTGATCAGACTGGACATAAAATATAAAATACTGTGAGTTGAAGGCAGGGTAACAGGGTAAAACTTCACCCAGCAGAGCATTCACTAAGTGAAATCATAGAATCATAAGATACTATGACTTAGAAGAGACCTTTAAAGCTCTTCTAGTCCACCCTTCCTGCAATGGGCAGGGTTTTTTTCAACCAGACCAGGCTGCTCAGAGCCCTGTCCAACCTGACCCTGAAAGTTTCCAGGGATGTGGCATTTACCACTTCTCTGGGCAATCTCCTCCACTGTCTCACCACCCTCACTTTAAAATCTTCTTCCTTATATCTAGTTTGAATCTACCCTCTTTTAGTTTAAAACCATTACCCCTTGACCTATCACTACAAGCCCTATTAAAAAGTCTGTCCTGTCTAACAAGCTCCCTGTACATATTGAAAGGCCAAAAAAAGGTCTCCCAAAAGCCATCTCCAAGCTAAGTAACTCCAACTATCTCAGCCTTTCCTCACAGGAGAGGTGTCCCACTCCGACTATTTTTGTGGCCCTCCTCTGGATCTGCTTCGACAAGTCCACGTCTTTTTTGTGCCAAGAGAAAAATCTGTTATAAAGGGAAGACTATTGCTAGTCTTTCACTGCTAGTTCTGTTTGTGCAGTGGACTTCTTGTCCCTTTGGAATCAATCCCAGACCTGAAACAGTTCTAGCAATATTTTTAAGCAGGCTACAATGAAAACATAATGAAAGTTGCTTTAGGCTTGATGGGTACTCACAGGAGTTGTAGCAACTCTTCCTACAGCAGAGCAGATGAAAGGAAATGAAGAAAATGAAATTTAGTGAAAAGTTGTGAGTGCAAAAGACAGCAGCCATGGACCTTACTGTTCATGGGAGATACAAGAAAGATGAGTGATTGGCTTATCTTAATCCACACTAGTTAGTCAGTCAGGATGCTTAAACTCTGCACTACTAGCAGTAAGCAGAGAGGGACAGCTGGCATCAAATGACCAACTCTGATGGAATCCAGAAGCTGCCTCTTCCCCTTCCAGCCTCATAATCCTCTCTGCTGTTCCTCTGCTTCAACAGGAGGGTGTAGGAAGGAAATTGGGCTCACTCATAATCAGGGAGGGCATTAACATTTATAGGAACCTCATTTTTCTAGAGCTGAGTCACTTGACTGAGTAACTATGCAAGCTTTTTTAGACTGTAGCTCATGCATTTTTTTAGCATCTGAAAGAAAATTAGTAGACAAAACAGTTATTTTTAGTGCTGGTTTGATTGTGGGCCTGTCAGCCTTGGTGATACATCTCTTTTATCAAGCTGCCACAATACCTTGTTTTGTTTTCAGAGCAAAGTTTGATTAAAGACCAATTTCAGAAAAGTTACTCACTGTGGGCGTTAATTAGTGCTTTCTGGACTCTGCAGGGTTTATCTTATGATCTGTTTCACTTACTAAACCCTGTAATTCAATTTACAAGGAGATGGGAATGAACCAACCCCTTTATATTCTGAAGGCTTCTGTTTAACTCAGTCCTGAAAGAACCTCTCTCCTATCATTCTCTAATAAGGAATTCTAATTTCTTGCCTTTTTTAAACAAAATTAAAGTAGTACTTCACATCTGTAAAGACTTTTCCAACTAATGAACTGAGACAGAGCTTCAGAAGGGGACAGGTAAGCTTTAGGAAGCCTTTGCTTCTAAATAATGTTTTCACTGGTGTCCTACTATATTGTACATCTTAGGAAAAACCAGTAAACATCTATTTCTCTTCCTCTGCATTTTTCTGGGAGTGAGTATTGTCATTCTGTAAGAGAAGGTGGCTGGCATTCCCCTCCTCCCCTCTTATTAGCAGACAAGAAAAGCCTTCTGTCTTTTTGCAAGCAAAAGGCCATCTACTAGCTCAAAAATATTAAAAAGGTGATGATGAAAAAGACTTAGTAGTATGGCAGGAATTAAAAACAGCAGATGGAATTTATAACATGATATAGGTAGAATTAGGAAATATGGAATAAAAGGAATGAAAAAAATGCCATTGGGGTACTATGCAAATACAAGCAGAACAACCCCCCCCCAAAAAAAAAACCCTCCAAAAAACCACCAACCAAACAGCCCAAAAGAAAACCTGACTCAGCTACGTTGAGTTTTTGAAACTAGGCTGGATAAAACATGAAACCAGTACTAAAGAGACCAAACTTGTGAAAGAGAAGGTGATCTAAAATGGTCTTTTTTTTCTAGTAGACAGCCTGCACAGGAGAACTAAGGCTGGATGAGGCACCATATTCAAGCAGGGTTCATGGACACTACCATCTTAAAACATTCTTTTCCAAGTATATATTCTCTCCCGAACTTCCTCTCAAATTGAAACCTAAACCTCATCTTAGGTATAGTATGAACTTAGGCTGGTGTGGAGTCTTCCTCAAGTTGTATGGTGTGACACATGCACCAGAAATTACAAGGAGGCAAACAAGGCAATGATAATCATCAAATATACTGATATTTATAACAATTACAGTTTCAGTCCCAAATGCCATCCGTAAGACATTTATATGCCACCTAACGCTCTCTGGATATACAGAAGTTACCTGCCAAAGTGCACACAGTAAAAATCAAATTACATATGTTATAATGCACATCAATGGCAAGTTGCAGAAATAAATGTGACTCCTTTAAAGATAAACAAATGTTGCTGAGCTCCTCTGCACATTAGTTATGGCTGTTTCTCAGTAGAAAGAATTAAGATTTAGCTTCCATAATAAATCTTTCAAGCTGCCAGCTACAGCTTAGAAAATAGCAGAGCATGAAAACTCATTGCTTTGTGTTTTCTAATGTTCTGTTTTTAGCCATGTCCTATATACAGATTGAGAGAATCGGCCTATACAAGGTTATAAATGTGCACTTTTGTTTAAAATGTCATTAACCTTCTGCACTAAATAAAGAAACACTTAAGCATGCCCTTCCAGTACTCACAGTGAAGTCTAAATATAATTTCAAAGGGAACAGAGGACTGAACTTTCCAAGTGCAATCACTCAGAGAAGAACTTGTGCTTTTTCTAAAGCCATGACAGAGTGCAAAGATCACGAGCCTGTTTTCCCTCTGTGCTATCTTTCAATGCTGTAATGATCCAATCCCTTTATGGGGTGGATGGTTATTGAATTTTTATGCCAGCTGTGTCCAGAATCTCTGGGGAGGGTGGGCTATAATCACACCAAGCAGGGATAAGTTATAGATGGAGAAAGATTATTGCAAACATAGGAAACAGTAAAGGCCCATTTTTCAAAAGGCATCTAAGAATGCAGTTCACAGTATGTGTACACACTTGTTCGCTCATAGAGTCACCTGAATGTGCCTATGTGGGCAGGTTGAACCATAGGATTCGCTAGGGGCTCACACACGTGTTTTTGTTGTACTCTGAATCTGATAAACATGTACTTTCTTTATTTTTTTTCCAGATTAATTGAAAACTTGGTGTGAAAATGATCAACTGCAACAGCACCTGTGCAGTAATTATGGAACTTGCTTTTTTACCCTTAGGTCACATTACAGCTACTGACTCTTGGCCCATAGTCCAAGAGCACGAGATGGCGCAGATTTGCAAGCTGTAGGACAGTTGGTTGCTGTGCCCTCCAGGTAGGGTTGGGGACACTGGTGGGGCAGTGTGTGTGGGAAGCTCAGCTGTGCCTGCTGTTAATTCAAGAACTTTTATCTCTAGGGCCTGTCAATCTGGCACCTTTCACAAGTGTTAAATTCACTTAAGTATATTTTTTAAGAAGCTGTCATGAGACATACTGAAGCAAATATGTCCTTCAGTGGTTACACATGGACTCGGTTATAACAATGTTTGTTAAGTGCTTTGACATCCCCAAATGATATGTTTGGTACAGCTTCCACATTTGTTCGTTTATTCAAGTCTGCTAAATAGTCTCCAAAATCAATAGGTTTAAGAAATATCTCTTTGGACACAGTGCATCCAAAAGGCCTGACCATGAAGAGATGTTTATATAATTAGAGGACACTACATACATCTGCTGGTAGGACAATTTAGTCTACAAATAATATAAAAGTTTTCTAAAAGATGTGGTAAGCATCTTTAGATGGGGTACAGAGAAAATCATATGGTTCTTGCTTTACATCAAGTTAAGCTGCGATTATTTAAAATAATACTGATGGAATAATTGTTTTCAGTTTCTAGGGCAGATTCTTAATGGCTGTAAATTGTAGTTCTGCTAATTTACACCCGCTGAGGAGCTTGCACAGTAGATTACATATTTATATATAGTATCATGTGCAAACTAATGAGGCTATTTCTAATGTTTATCCTTGTAAAGAACTCTGAAATTTTAAATCAATCTCCTGCACTAATGTCAACAGCGTATCATAATAGAAACAGATAAAAGTGTCCCAAACACGTTAAATACATTATTAGGTCGATGAAGATCATTCATATTGATCCAGGTCGGGCTTCACAGCACAGTTTAATCAAAGCTGCCTGGAACATGTAGCAAACAGTGGTCATGGCATTCACTGCCTTTTATCCTGAATAAGTCAACAAATGACTAAAATTTCATTACTGATGCAACCGACAACTTATGCAAAATTAGGCAGAGCAGTCTAAAAAGAAGAGTAGACTGCTATTTAGAGGTGTAACAAAATCCAGTTTCTGTTTTCATGGGGAAATCTTGCTGCCGGAGGTTGTTTGTGATCTATCCAGGTGTTTGTGGGCTCTTGATAGCCACACTACTACCTCCCTTTGATCTGGCAGATTTACATTAGTTGAATTTTTATCCTGTATGACAGTGACCCAAAATATCAGTAGCCTCTTATTCCCTACAGTCAAGGAACAAAAGGAGAGAGATGAAATTCTTTTGTTCCTCTTCATGGCTTCCAAGGATGACAAATAAATCTCACTGCTAGTGCTTCCTGTGTAATCTGAGCTTATAGCTTGTTACAGAATTGGGAACAGAAGGCTGTGAGAGTCATTGAGCTGTGTCAACCAACAGCAAAATGAAAGAAAAAGGGTCTGAAACTTGGGCACATAGCAGTCTGAGCTGTAAGTAATTTTTGCTCTAAACTGAAGTTATTAATAGCATAATTTATAAACACCATCAGCAAGACTTATATGTCATTTTATCAGGGACTGAATAAACACTAAATAACAGAGAAAGGCTACCACCAAGAGTTTACCATCAACACAAAAAAACTTGAGAGCTGAAAAAGGAACATAGGACAGGTAGGAAACGGAGCCATAGCAAACTGCAAGAATTACATAATTTATTTAAGTAATTTGTAGAAAAGTCAACAACTGTTCCCAAATTCTGACCTAGCATACAGCTCTTCTCTTGAAAGCACACCACAGTGAGGACACTTATAAACAACAGTACAGTGGCAAAGAACTGAATCATCCTTTTGCTTGTATTGCTTTTGGATCTCTGGAAGTTAAAATCACAGTCTCAGAAGAGCATTGCTGTTCATGTTCCACCTGCTCTGTTGTTAAATAACTTCACTGCTAGGAAGTTTCTGCTCTTCTTCCACCATCAACAGGTGGAGGTGTTTACAGGTTAGCTGAAAGTTACCTGTGGACTTTATGACAAAACAGTCTTATTATTATCTGTCACAGGGCTATACATCTAACTGTATTATGATTTCTTATTAAACACTGCCATATATTTTATACCACAGTGTATCAGAAAAGTCTGCAAGAAAGTTAAATTATCACACAAAAAGATATATATTTTAAAAAAGAAGAATGTTTCAAATGATTCATTACCAAAATACATGGTCCTAAACACCTGTTTTTAAAAAGCTTTTGGAGAACGTCTTTTGGAATTATACAAACTGCATTGCTAAAAGTAACCCTTACATTTTGTGTGACAGGTAAAGTACACAGCATAGCCCAGCAGTAAATGGAAAAGCTGCCCAGATCTGAGTTGTTGCTTAGAGGTTTCAGGTTCCCCCAGGTGAAGCAGCACCCAGACCCTTCAGGTGAGCCTGAACCCACAGGTGACCAGTCAGTCAGCAGCACTGACAGCTCCTCTGCTGAAACATTGGTTCTTTTGACAGGAATTTCTGCTTCTGGAGCCTTAAGCCATATTTCCAGCAAGAACTATTTTATCTCAAAGAGATACTGGGTTAATAAAATTGAAAATTCTCAGAAGAAAAATGTATGTGATGCTTTAACCACTTTTAAGAAACACAAAGTGCGAGTGATGGAAGGGTGACCTTTTCCACAAATAGAAGCCCAACCTATAAGGCGTAGTGAAATGTAATTTATCCTTGTGTCTTATTCTATCTTAAAGATATGATATGCAGCGTGAGATCTGGTTTTAACAATATTGCACCTAGAGGGAAACAAATTGTTCAAGATGAGATGTCAGTTTTAAAGTAAAGCTGAGAGTTCTACACAGCTCTCTCTTTGGTGAACGCTGATACTTTATGCCATAGGCCTTAACTTGTCAGGGATTATCATACCTGGAACATCACCACGAGAGTGGTCTTACCAGTATTTTCTACTCTACATTAGCTGAATGAATTGGTGTTTCTCTTAAAAAGGCTTCTCTTCTAAGAAGTTTTTCAATTACACCACTTCTAGGAAGATTCAGTAGAATTAGGCTGTCACTTCCCTTTCTGCTTTGCAGAAAGCACATTTTGGTATAAAGGAAGGCAACAAAATATGCTCTGCCTAGCTGAATTTCTGCCAAATGACTTTGCAGGGCAAAGAAAACTCATCTACAACTTGCCACAAGAACTTGAGGTCATTAAAAGTCCTTAAAAATCTGGTAAGATAAAAAGGTGAAATGACAAGGATAATAACGATGATGATTAATCATCATGATTTAATTAATTTAATTTTTGACTTAGCAAGAGCAAAAAGGCAGAAAAAAGGAAAATTAAATGGATCTTATCATGTATAGTCAGAACTTCAGCTAAACATATTTGTGTCCTCCTAAAAATGTTTCCATTTGTAATTTTAGCAACCAATTTTGGTAAAACTAGCACTTTCAAATGGTACTTACATCAGTACAGCCAGACTCAAAGTTATTGGCACATCTCTCTAGCAAAGCATGGCAAAAAAAATAAAATAATCTAGTTGCTTAAAATACAAAAGTTGGTTATCCACTTCCTCCAGAATCCTAGCTTTTCTTTAGGGGAAATCTGGAAGTTTTAAATTCATTGATCCTTCAGTTTGCCACTATTCTCTCTTTTGACCTTTTTGATATTTCCCTTTTGCTGTCTCATTTTTGCTGATTTGTTTTTAAATTATAAATCTAATTTTAGCTTCATTTTTCTTAAACCACTTGTCACAATTCTTTACAAAAAAATCTACATGCAATTTCATTCGTAAGGCCAGACAAGGATTTACAGTATGCTACACTGGACAAAAATTCTGTAGTAATCAGCACAATATATTTTATACTACATCATAATAATTTTTTCTGTCTCCACTTCAATATAAATTTTCTGCTTTTTACAATGGTTTACAACTTAAATAATTTAATACAACAGTTGTTATATTTTTATTGCAAGCTTATAAAACTTGCAAGGTAAGTCTCTTCCATGCAATATATTAAATAAAGAAATGACAGAGAAGAAGGGGAACTGATGATTACTAAAACTGTAATTCAGGTTCTGAATGTGTCATAAAACACCTCTGGCTCACTTGCATACCACTTATCTTGTGAAAGTTCCTCAGATGAACCCCCTCTTCATATTCAGTTCTTCATATTGCCTGTGACTTCAGCGTTGATATAGGTAAAACAATGGTGATTTCACATTTCAGCCAGCGCATTGATGAAGTGATGGTCGAGGGGAAAGGACCCAGCATAAAGATCCAAGGGACAGGAACGCCATTGCGAGCTCTTCCATGGAGTTGCTGGAAGACCTTGGGCAACTCCTTTGGCTTCAAGAACATGTATAAAAGTTTGCTTTACTTAATATTGCAAAGGCTCCAGTGCTGTAAGGACACGTGTTTCCTTAAGTCTCAGGCAGGACCTTTGGGACTCATTTTTATGTCTCTAAGCAACTGAAATACTTGAGGCTACTTAAAATCAAAC
Organism: Sclerurus mexicanus; assembly: GCA_013396755.1. Lineage (NCBI taxonomy): Eukaryota > Metazoa > Chordata > Aves > Passeriformes > Furnariidae > Sclerurus > Sclerurus mexicanus. The sequence goes on along the minus strand of VWZF01006270.1, from coordinate 1,573 downwards.
TCCAAATTTCATACTCCATTTTGTAGAATAGAAAAAATACTTTCCTGTCTTTGTGAAATGCTTTGAGATTGCTTGATGAATAAGTGTTAGTGCCTTAGTATATATGAGAGCTTATGTAAAAGATGCTGCTTCAGTAGGACTCTTTTAAATTATGTTTTACATAAGAGACAAACTTCAAATACTTTTAAAGACACAGTTCTGTCCATGTCTACAAAGTAGGTCACTGTATATCCCGTATAGCCACAAGAACATACAAATCTGCTACTTCTGAAACCCCTTTGCTGATAGTTTACATGAAAACAATAGTGTTCTAAATTTATGTCGGAAGTGAATTTCACTGACTTGGAAATGCTACATTTATTTCTATTTCTATTTCCATCTATTTCTGTAATTGGTCATATTTTTCAAACTCAGGTTAAAAACATCAATTATCTGTGGTACAGAATCTAAGGATAGGCTTGATAAAAATCTCCAGAAATATTTCTGATGGCTTGGCCCAAAAAATACATAATTAATTTCTGTAAATACTTAACTGTGTAGTCTTAATGTTGCCAATAAAAAGTCTGTTTGTCTAGATGATTGAGTTCTTAATAGAAAGGATGCGACCTCTAAGAGATAAAATACAGCCAGCTGAGAAATAAACTTGCAAACTTTACCATTTGTAGAAAAATATGGTAGGAGTGCAGATATACAAAGAATAACTTCTGAATTGTGTTGATTTCAACCCTTGCCTACATGGATCACTCACTTTATAGGGTGAGTATACAGATGCCTGCAGACTCTCTGTGATCCCTGCTTTTTGTTTGATGTTTGTATCATGCAATGCCAAAATGAATCATGGAAATAAAATCAGCATTGAACTCCTAGATTAAATAGCGTGAGTTTTTTCCTCAAAATATAAAGCAAAAAAATAAAAAATGGAAGACAGGTATGCTTGTGAACTTGAAAAACTCCAAGAAAAGTACCTAGAGGACTGCAACTGAATTTGGTTTGATTGTTACCTTTCTCCTCTTTAAATATCTTAGCTATGATATTTACTTTTGTATGTTTGCAACTATGAAGGTAATTAGATCAAGCCATCAGTATTATATGATGGATTTTAAGAACTAGATTAAACTCCCACGCTCCAGAGATGGTTGCATGCTTAATCAGTTGAATAATATTTGAGAACAGATGAAAAATATGCTGCATGTAGTGTTCTAATTTCTGTTTATTGCCTATGAAACCAGAAATCTGCCTGCCAGAATACTGTTTCCTATCAAATGAGATAAACTGTGGATTTGCTTCTGTAATCTTTTGCAAAGTATTCAATAAGGGTGGGTATACTAGAAATAAATCATTTGGAAGGCGGGAAAAACTTGTAAGTAATAAACAAGAAAGCATCCTTGTACTTTTAGTCATTAACTCCTTAGTGCCAGCCTAAACAGATTAATCAGGATCACAAAGTGTCTAAATTATGAGCCAGCTTCCATATGGAAATGTCCAGAAGTCATCCATCACTATTGCTGCTTTTCCATGTAGCAGACACTGAAATCAATATGCTGCATTGGTTCTGTAAATTTGTCTCTTAACA